>JBBPDJ010036814.1:0-13662 GCA_037974625.1 Cucumis cinereus | reverse complement strand
TAATCCTTAATTTCATCTTTAAATATTTTTATATTAAAGATTTTGTTAATTTGATTTACTAGTTTAACTTAGTTTGTATATAGGAAAAATAATAAAACAATTACTGGTTGGGATTGATTTTTTATTTAAAAAAAAAAAGTCAAAAGCAAATGATCTGATGAAATATCTTTTAAAGAAAAAAAAAATCGTTTTCAGTCTAGTTTCTATTTAGTCTCTAATTCAACATGTTACCAATTTTGATTTAGGTTGAATATGTAAAATCTTGAATTCTTGGGTTCAAATTGAAACGAAACTCAAATCTTAAGGGTGAAATTGTAATATTTTGATACTTGGAGGATTAGAATAAAACCAAAATAAAAACTTAATAGAAACTAGACTCAAAACCTAAAAACCAAAACGATACTTTCAACTTTTTTGTGTAAAATCTTCAAGGTTCCTCCAAATTAGGACACTAACTAGTTAAATGTGAATTTTCAAGACTTTTTTGAACGGGCCAAAATTGGGTAATTTTTCGTAGGCTATAGCATAGGCCATTTTTCGAACGTTTTGGGCGCCACCTTAGTACACCTCGAAGGAGCACCAACTGCGACCCATGACTCATTCTCCACTGCCATAGACCTTGCCAAAGATCCGATCCCACACTTATCATCCCACAATCATTGATCTAGGGGGTGGAGGACGAAAACAAATAATACAAACCGCTGGGAGACTAGTTTGGCGCCAAAAATAAAAACTATTCCTATTTTTTCGACTTTTTTGGCAAATTTCTTCAAGGTTCGTCGAAATTAGGCCACTAATTAGTTAGACGTGATTTTCAAGACTTTTTTTTTTTACGGGAAAAAATTGGGTGATTTTTCGTTGGCTATGGCATAGGCCATTTTTCGGACGTTTTGGGCACCACCTTAGTACACCTCGAAAGAGCACCAACTACGACCCATGACTCATTCTCCACTGCCATAGACCTTGCCAGAGACTCGATCCCACACTGATCATCCTATAATCATTGATCTAGGGGGGTGGAGGACGGAAACATATAATACAAAACCGTAAGGAGACTTGTTTGGCGCCAAAAATAAAAATTGTGACCAAAGCCTATTTTTTTCGACTTTTTTGGAAAATATCTTCAAGGTTCCTCCAAATTAGACCAATAACTAGTTATACATGTCTTTTCAAGACATTTTTTTAAGGGCCAAAATTGGGTCATTTTTCGTAGGCTATAGCATAGGCCATTATTCAGATATTTTGGACGCCACCTTAGAACACCTCAAAGGAGCACCAACTGCTAACCATGGCTCATTCTTTACTGCCACACTTATCATCCCATAATCATTGATCTAGGGTGGTGGAGGACGAAAACAAATAATACAAAACCGTTAGCAGACTTGTTTGGCGCCAAAAATAGAAATTGAGTACGGGGCCTAATTTGTCGCATTTTTTGGGAAAAATATTCAAGGTTCCTCGAAATTAGGCCAATAACTAGTTACACGTGAATTTTCAACACTTTTTTTACGGGCCAAAATTGGGTCATTTTTCGTAAACTATAGCATAGGCCATTTTTCGGACGTTTTGGGCGCCCCCTTATAACACCTCGAAAGAGCACAAACTGCGACCTATGGCTCATTCTCCACTACCAGAGACCCTGCCAGAGACCCGATCCCAAACTTATCATCCCATAATCATTGATCTAGGGGGGTGGATGACGAAAACAAATAATACAAAATTGTAAGGAGACTTGTTTGTCGCCAAAAATAAAAACTGAGTCCAGGGCTTATTTTTTTTTTTTTTACTTTTTGGGAATAATCTTCAAAGTTCCTCCAAATTAGGCCAGTAATTAGTTATACATGTCTTTTCAAGGCTTTTTTTTACTAGCCAAAATTGGGTCATTTTTCCTAGGCTAAAGCATAGGCCATTTTTCGGACGTTTTGGGCGCCACCTTAGTACACCTCGAAGGAGCACAACTGCGACCCATGGCTCATTCTCCACTGCCATAGACTTTGCAAGAGTCCCGATCCCACACTTATCATCCCATAATCATTGATCTTGGGGGTGGATGACGAAGACAAATAATAGAAACAGTTGGGAGACTAGTTTGGCGCCAAAAATAAAAACTTAGTCCGGGGCCTAACTTTTTGCATTTTTTCGGAAAAATATTCAAGGTTCCTCGAAATTAGGCCAATAACTAGTTATACGTGAATTTTCAACACTTCTTTTACGGGCCAAAATTGGGTCATTTTTCGTAGGCAATAGCATAGGCCATTTTTCGGACGTTTTGGGCACCACCTTAGAACACCTCGAAGGAGCACCAACTGCGACCCATTACTTATTCTCCACTGCCATAAACCTTGCTAGAGACCTGATCCCACACTTATCATTCCATAATCATTGATCTAGGGGGGTGGAGGACGAAAACAAATAATACAAAACCGTAAGGAGACTTGTTTGGTGCCAAAAATAAAAACTGAGTCTAGGGCCTAATTTTTCTCATTTTTTGGGAAAACTATTTAAGGTTCCTCCAAATTAGGCCACTAACTAGTTAGACGTGAATTTTAAAGACTTTTTTTTTACGGGCCAAAATTGGGTCATTTTTCGTACGATATAGCATAGGCCATTTTTTGGACGTTTTGGGCGGCACCTTAGTACACCTCGAAGGAGCACAAACTGCGACCCATGGCTTATTCTCCACTGCCATAGACTTTGTAAGAGTCCCGATCTCACACTTATCATCCCATAATCATTGATCCTGGGAGTGGAGGACGGAAACAAATAATACAAAACCGTTGGGAGACTAGTGTGGCGCCAAAAATAAAAACTGAGTCTGGGGCTTAGTTTTTCGCATTTTTTGGGAAAATATTCAATGTTCCTCGAAATTAGGCCCATAACTAGTTAGACGTGAATTTTCCACACTTTTTTTACAGGCCAAAATTGGGTCATTTTTCGAAAACTATAGCATAGGCCATTTTTCGGACGTTTTGGGCGCCACCTTAGAACACCTCGAAAGAGCACAAATTGCGACCTATGGCTCATTCTCCACTACCAGAGACCCTGCCAGAGACCCGATCCCAAACTATAGTTTTGGCCATTTTTCGGATGTTTTGGGCGCCTGCTTAGTACACCTCCAAGGAACACCAACTGCGATCCTTCGATCATTCTCCACTGACATAGACCTTCCTGTAGACCTGATCCCACAATTATCAGCCAAAAATCGATGATCTATGGCAGTGCAGTACGAAAACAAATAATAGAAACCGTTGGAAAAATAGTTTTCGCGCCGAAAACAAAAACTGAGTCTGGGGTGTATTTTTTGACTTTTTTGCGAAAAATCTTCAAGGTTCCTCAAAATTAGGTCACTTACTAGTTAGAGGTGAATTTTCAAGTTTTTTTATTTTCGGCCAAAATTTGGTAATTTTTCGTAGGCTATAGCATCGGTCATTTTTCAAACGTTTTGGGCGTGTCCTGAGTACACCTCCAAGGAGTAGAAACAGCGACCCTTGGCTCATTTTCCACTGGCATAGACCTTGCCAGAGACCCGATCCCAAAGTTATCAGCCCATAATCGATTATCTAGGGGGGTGTAGAACGAAAACAAATAAAAGAAACCGTTGGATTACTAGTTTTGGCGCGAAAAATATTGAAGGTTCCTCCAAATAAGGCTACTAACAAGTTAGATGTGAATTTTCAAGTTTTGTTTTTTTTTTTTGGGCCAAGATTGGGTCATTTTTCGTAGGCTATAACATTGAAAATTTTTCGGACGTTTTGGGCGCCTCCTTAGTACACCTCAAAGGAGCACAAACTGCGACCCTTGGATCATTCTCCAATGACATAGACCTTGTTGGAGACCTAACCCATAATTATCAGCCCATAATCGATGATCTAGGACGGTACATGACCAAAACAAATAATAGAAACCATTAAAAGACTAGTTTTTGCGCCGAAAATGAAAACTGAGTTCGGGCCTATTTCTTCGAATTTTTTTGGGCAAATCTTCAAGGTTCCTCAAAATTTAGCCACTTTCTAGTTAGAGGTGAATTTTCATGACTTTTTATTTTCGGTCAAAACTTGGTCACTTTTCGTAGGCTATAGCATTGGCCATTTTTTAGACGTTTTGGGCATCTCCTGAGTACACCTTCAAGGAGCACAAACAGCGACCCTTGGCTCATTTTCCACTGACATAGACCTTGCCAGAGACCCGATCCTAAAGTTAGCCCATAATCGATGATCTAGGGGGTGAAGGACAAAAAGAAATAAAAGAAACCGTTGGATGACTAGTTTTGGCACATAAAAGAAAAACTGAGTCCAGGGCGTATTTTTTCGACTTTTTTGGTAAAATTATTCAAGGTTCCTCCAAATTAGGTTACTAATTAGTTAGACGTGAATTTTCAAGACTTTTTTTTAGGGGCCAAAATTGGGTCATTTTTCGTAGGCTATAGCATTGGCCATTTTTCGGACGTTTTGAGCGCCTCCTTAGTACACTTCCAAGGAGCACCTATTGCTACCCTTGGATTATGCTCCACTGACATAGACCTTGCTGGAGACCTGATCCAACAGTTATTTGCCCATAATCGTTGATCTAGGGCGGTGCAGGACGAAAACAAAGAATAGAAACCATTGGAAGACTAGTTTTGGCTCATTTTCCACTTACATATACCTTGCCAGAGACCCGATCCCAAAGTTATCAGCCCATAATCGATGATCTAGGTTGGTGCAGGACGAAAACAAATAAAAGAAATCGTTGGATTACTAGTTTTGGCGCGAAAATAAAAACTGAGTCTAGGGCCTATTTTTTCGACTTTTTTGGGAAAAATATTCAAGGTTCCTCAAAATTAGGCTACTAACTAGTTAGACGTGAATTTTAGAGACTTTGTTTTACGGGCCAAAATTGTGTCATTTTCGTAGGCTATAGCATTGATCATTTTTCGGATGTTTTGGGCGCCTCCTTAGTACAACTCCAAGGAGCACAAACTGCGACCCTTGGATCATGCAAAATTGACATAGACCATGCTGGAGACCTGATCCAACAATTATCTGCATATAATCGTTGATCTAGGGCGGTGCAGGACGAAAACAAATAATAGAAACCTTTGGATGACTAGTTTTGGCGCCGAAAACAAACACTGAGTCTGGGGTCTATTTTTCGACTTTTTTGCGAAAAATGTTCAAGGTTCCTAGAAATTAGCCAACTTACTAGTTAGAGGTGAATTTTATCAGCCCATAATCGATGATCTAGGACGGTGCATGACCAAAACAAATAATAGAAACCGTTAAAAGACTAGTTTTTGCGCCGAAAATGGAAACTGAGTCTGGGCCCTATTTCTTCGAAATTTTTGGGCAAATCTTCAAGGTTCTTCAAAATTTTGCCACTTTTTAGTTAGAGGTGAATTTTCATGACTTTTTATTTTATGCCAAAATTTGGTCATTTTTCGTAGCCTATAGCATTAGGGGGTGCAGGACAAAAACAAATAAAAGAAACCGTTGGATGACTAGTTTTGTTGCCGAAAATAAAAACTGAGTCCAGGGCCTATTTTTTCGAATGTTTTGGGAAAAATAATCAAGGTTCCTCAAAATTAGGCTACTAACTAGTTAGGCGTTAATTTTCAAGACATTCTTTTACGGGAAAAAATTGGGTCATTTTTCGTAGGCTATAGCATTGGCCTCTAAGGAGCTACTACTGTGACCCTTGGATCATTCTCAACTGACATAGACTTTGCTAAAGACCTGATCCCACAATTATCAGCCCATAATCGATGATCTAGGGAGGTGCAAGACGAAAACAAATAGTAGAAATCGTTGGAACACTCATTTTTGTGCCGAAAATAAAAACTGAGTTCGGGGCCTATTTTTTTTAACTTTTTTGGGAAAAATCTTCAAGTTTCCTCAAAATTAGGCCACTTACCAGTTAGAGGTGAATTTTCAAGACTTTTTATTTTCGGCCAAAATTTGGTCATTTTTCGTAGGCTATAGCATTGGCCATTTTTCGGACGTTTTGGACGTTTCCTGAGTACACCTCCAAAGAGCACACACAGCGACCCTTGGCTAATTTTCCACTGACATAGACCTTGCCAAAGACCTGATCCCAAAGTTATCAGCCCATAATCGATGATCTAGGGGGGTGCAGGACGTAAACTAATAAAAGAAACTGTTGGATGACTAGTTTTTGCGCCGAAAATAAAAATTGAGTCCAGGGCCTATTTTTTTGACTTTTTTGGAAAAACTCTTCAAGGTTCCTCAAAATTATGCCACTTACAAGTTAGAGGTGAATTTTTAAGACTTTTTATTTTCGGCCAAAATTTGGTCATTTTTCGTAGGCTATAGCATTGACCATTTTTTGGACGTTTTGGGTGCCTCCAGAGTACACCACCAAGGAGCACACACAGCGACCCTTGGCTCATTTTTCACTGACATAGACCTTGCCTGAGACCCGATACCAACGTTATCAGCCCATAATATATGATCTAGGGGGTGCAAGACGAAAACAAATAAAAGAATTCGTTGGATAACTAGTTTTGGCGCCGAAAATAAAAACTATGTCCAGGGCCTATTTTTTCACTTTTTTGGGAAACATCTTCAAGGTTCTTCAAATTTAGGCCATTTACGAGTTAGAGGTGAATTTTTAAAACTTTTTATTTTCGGCAAAAATTGGGTCATTTTTCGAAGGCTATAGCATTGGCCACTTTTTGGACGTTTTGGGCGCCTCCTGAGTACACCTCCAAGAGCACCAACTGCGACCCTTGAATCATTCTCCACTGACATAGACCTTGCTGGAGACCTGATCCATAAATTATCAGCCCATAATCGATGATCTAGGGAGGTGCTGGACGAAAACAAATAATAAAAACCATTGGAATAATAGTTTTGGCACCAAAAATAAAAATTTAGTCCGAGACCTATTTTTTTGTTTTTATTGGGAAAAATCTTCAAGGTTCGTCAAAATTAGGCCACTTACTAGTTAGAGGTGAATTTTTAAGACTTTTTATTTTCGGCCAAAATTTGGTCATTTTTCGTAGGCTAGCATTGACCATTTTTCGGACGTTTTGGGCGCCTCTTGAGTACACCCCCAAGGAGCACACACACCGACCATTGGCTCATTTTCCACTGACATAGACCTTGCCAGAGACCCGATCTTAAAGTTATCAGCCCAAAATCGATGATCTAGGTTGGTGAAGGACGAAAACAAATAAAAGAAACCATTGGATGACTAGTTTTGGCGCCAAAAATAAAAACTTAGTCCAAGGCCTATTTTTTTGACTTTTTTTGGAAAAATCTTCAAGTATCCTCAAAATTAGGCCACTTACCAGGTAAAGGTGAATTTTCAAGACTTTTTATTTTTGGCCAAAATTTGGTCATTTTTCATAGGCTATAGCAATGGCCATTTTTCGGACGTTTTGGGCGCGTCCTGAGTACATCTCCAAGGAGCACAAACAGCTACCCTTGGTTCATTTTGCACTGACATAGACCTTGCCAGAGACCCGATCCAAAAGTTATCAGGTCATAATCGATGATCTACGGGGGTGCAGGACGAAAAAAAATAAAAGAAACCGTTGGATGACTAGTTTTGGCGCCGAAAATATAAACTGAGTCCAGGGCCTATTTTTTTTTGACTTTTTAGGGAAAACGCTTCAAGGTTGCTCAAAATTAGGCCACTTACCAGTTAGAGGTGAATTTTCAAGACTTTTTTTTTTCGGCCAAAATTTGGTCATTTTTCGTAGGCTATAGCATTGACTATTTTTCGGAGTTTTGGGCGCGTCTCTGAGTACACCTCCAAGGAGTAGAAACAGCGACCCTTGGCTCATTTTCCATTTACATATACCTTGAAAGAGACCCGATCCTAAAGTTATCAGCCCATAATCGATGATCTAGGGTGGTGCAGGACGAAAACAAATAAAAGAAACCGTTGGATTACTAGTTTTGGCGCGAAAATATAAACTTGAGTCTAAGGCCTATTTTTTCGACTTTTTTGGGAAAAATATTCAAGGTTCCTCCAAATTAGGCTACTAACTAGTTAGACGTGAATTTTTGAGACTTTGTTCTACGAGCCAAAATTGGGTCATTTTTCATAGGCTATAGCATTGACCATTTTTCAGATGTTTTGGTCGCCTCCTTAGTACACCTCCAAGGAGCACAAATTGCGACCCTTGGATCCTGAAAAATTGACATAGACCATGCTGGAGACCTGATCCAACAGTTATCTGCCCATAATCGTTGATCTAGGGCAGTGCTGGACGAAAACAAATAATAGAAACCTTTGGATGACTAGTTTTGGCGCCGAAAATAAAAACTGAGTTTGGGGTCTATTTTTCTACTTTGTTGCGAAAAATCTTCAAGGTTGCTCAAAATTAGGCCACTTACTAGTTAGAGGTGAATTTTCAAGACTTTATTTTTGGCCAAACTTTGGTAATTTTTCATAGGCTATAGCATCGACCATTTTTTTGACGTTTTGGGCGCCTCCTCAGTACACCTCCAAGGAGCACACTCAGCGACCCTTGGCTAATTTTTCACTTACGTAGCTCTTGCCAGAGACCTGATCCCAAAGTTATTAGCCCATAATCGATGATCTAGGGGGTGCTGGACGAAAACCAATAAAAGAAACCGTTGGATGACTAGTTATTGCGCCGAAAATAAAAATTGAGTCTAGGGCCTATTTTTTTTTACTTTTTTGGGAAAACTCTTCAAGGTTCCTCAAAATTAAGCCACTTACCAGTTAGAGGTGAATTTTCAAGACTTTTTATTTTCGGCCAAAATTTGGTCATTTTTCGTAGGCTATAGCGTTGACCATTTTTTGACATTTTGGGCGCCTCCTGAGTACTTCTCCAAAGAGCACACACAGCGACCCTTTGTTCATTTTTCACTGACGTAGACCTTGACAGAGACCCGATCCCAAAGTTATCAGTCCATAATCGATGACCTAGGGGGGTGCAGGTCGAAAACAGATATAAGAAACCGTTGGATGACAAGTTTTTGCGTCGAAAATAAAAATTGAGTTCATGGCCTATTTTTTTGACAATTTTAGGCAAACTCTTCAAGGTTCTTCAAAATTAAGCCACTTACCAGTTAGAGGTGAATTTTTAAGACTTTTTATTTTCAGCCAAAATTGGGTCATTTTTCGTAGGCTATAGCATTGGCCACTTTTCGGACGTTTTGGGTGCCTCCTTATTACACCTCTAAGGAGCTACTACTGTGACCCTTGGATCATTCTCAACTGACATAGACTTTGCTAAAGACCTTATTCCACAATTATCAGCCCATAATCGATGATCTAGGGAGGTGCAAGACGAAAACAAATAATAGAAATCGTTGGAACACTCGTTTTTGCACCGAAAATAAAAACTGAGTCCGGGGCCTATTTTTTTTAACTTTTTTGGGAAAAATCTTCAAGGTTCCTCAAAATTAGGCCATTTACCAGTTAGAGGTGAATTTTCAAGACTTTTTATTTTCGGCCAAAATTTGGTCATTTTTCGTAGGCTATAGCATTGACCATTTTTCGGACGTTTTGGACGCTTCCTGAGTACACATCCAAGGAGCACACACAGCGACCCTTGGCTAATTTTCCACTGACATAGACCTTGCCAAAGACCTGATTCCAAAGTTATCAGCCCATAATCGATGATCTAGGGGGGTGCAGGACGTAAACAAATAAAAGAAACAGTTGGATGACTAGTTTTTGCGCCGAAAATAAAAATTGAGTCCAGGGCCTATTTTTTTGACTTTTTGGGGAAAACTCTTCAAGGTTCCTCAAAATTAGGCCACTTACAAGTTAGAGGTGAATTTTTAAGACTTTTTATTTTCGGCCAAAATTTGGTCATTTTTCGTAGGCTATAGCATTGGCCATTTTTTGGACGTTTTGGGCGCCTCCTGAGTACACCTCCAAGGAGCACAAACATCGATCCTTGGCTCATTTTCCACTGACATAGACCTTGCCAAAGACCCGATACCAAAGTTATCAGCCCATAATATATGATCTAGGGGGTGCAAGACGAAAACAAATAAAAGAAACCGTTTGATGACTAGTTTTGGCGCCGAAAATAAAAACTGAGTCCAGGGCCTATTTTTTTAACTTTTTTGGGAAAAATCTTCACGGTTCTTAAAAATTAGGCCACTAACGAGTTAGAGGTGAATTTTCAAGACTTTTTATTTTTGGCAAAAATTTGGTCATTTTTCAAAGGCTATAGCATTGCCACTTTTAGGACGTTTTGGGCGCCTCCTGAGTACACCTCCAAGAGCACCAACTGCGACCCTTGAATCATTCTCCACTGACATAGACCTTACTTGAGACCTGATCCATAAATTATCAGCCCATAATCGATGATCTAGGGAGGTGCTGGACGAAAACAAATAATAAAAACCGTTGCCTGACTAGTTTTTGGCGCCAAAAATAAAAATTTAGTCCGAGACCTATTTATTTGACTTTATTGGGAAAAATCTTCAAGGTTCCTCAAAATTAAGCCACTTACTAGTTAGACGTGAATTTTCAAGACCTTGCAGAGACCCGACCCCAAAGTTATCAGTCCATAATCGATGATTTAGGGGGGTGCAAGACGAAAACAAATAAAAGAAATTGTTGGATGCTTAGTTTTGGCGCCGAAAATAAAAACTGAGTCCAGAGCCTATTTTTTTTTCTTTTTTGGGAATAATCTTCAACGTTCCTCTAAATTAGGCCACTTACCAGTTAAAGGTGAATTTTCAAGACTTTTTATTTTTGGCAAAAATTTGGTCATTTTTCATAGGCTATAGCAATGACTATTTTTCAGACGTTTTGGGCGCCTCCTGAGTCCATTTCCAAGGAGCACAAATAGCTACCCTTGGTTCATTTTGCACTGACATAGATCTTGCCAGAGACCCGATCCCAAAGTTATCAGCCCATAATCGATGATCTACGGGGGTGCAGGACGAAAACAAATAAAAGAAACCGTTGGATGACTAGTTTTGGCGCTGAAATTATAAACTAAGTCCAGGGCATATTTTTTTGACTTTTTAGGGAAAACGCTTCAAGGTTGCTCAAAATTAGGCCACTTACCAGTTAGAGGTGAATTTTACGACTTTTTATTTTCGGCCAAAATTTGGCCATTTTTCGTAGGCTATAGCATTGGCCATTTTTTGGACGTTTTGGGCGCCTCCTGAGTACACCTCCAAGGAGCACAAACATCGACCCTTGGCTCATTTTCCACTGACATAGACCTTGCCAAAGACCCGATCCCAAATTTATCAGGCTATAATCGATGATCTACGGGGGTGCAGGACGGAAACAAATAAAAGAAACCGTTGGATGACTAGTTTTGGCGCCGAAAATATAAATTGAGTCCAGGGCCTATTTTTTCGACTTTTTTGGGAAAAATATTCAAGGTTACTCCAAATTAGGCTACTAACTAGTTAGACGTGATTTTTCAAGACTTTTTATTTTCGGCAAAAATTTGGTCATTTTTCGTAGGCTAAAGTATTGGCCATTTTTTGGACGTTTTGGGCGCCTCCTTAGTACACCTCCAAGAGCACCAACTGAGACCCTTGGATCATTCTCCACTGACATAGACCTTGCTAGAGACTTGATCCCACAATTATCAGCCCATAATCGATTATCTTGGTAGGTGCTGGACGAAAACAAATAGTAAAAACCGTTGGAATACTAGTTTTGGCTCCGAAACTAAGAACTGAGTTCGAGTCCTATTTTTTTTACTTTTTTGGGAAAAATCTTTAAGGTTCCTCAAAATTAAGCCACTTACTAGTTAGAGGTGAATTTTAAAAACTTTTTATTTTCGGCCAAAATTTGGTCATTTTTCGTATGCTATAGCATTGGCCATTTCTCGGAAGTTTTGGGTGCCTCTTGAGTACACCTCCAAGGAGCACACACAGCGACCCTTGGCTCATTTTCCACTGACATGGACCTTGCCAGAGAGCTGATCCCAAAGTTATCAGCCCATAATCGATGATCTAGGGGGGTGCAAGACGAAAACAAATAAAAGAAACTGTTAGATGACTAGTTTTGGCGCCGAAAATAAAAACTGAGTCTAGGGCCAATTTTTTTTACTTTTTTGGGAAAACTCTTCGAGGTTCCTCAAAATTAGGCCACTTACCAATTAGAGGTGAATTTTTAAGACTTTTTATTGTCGGCCAAAATTTGGTCATTTTTCGTAGGTTATAGCATTGGCCATTTTTTGGACGTTTTGGGCGCCTTTTGAGTACACCTCCAAGGAGCATAAACAGCGACCCTTGGCTCATTTTCCACTGACATAGACCTTGCCAAAGACTCGAACCCAAAGCTATCAGCCCATAATCAATGATCTACGGGGGTGCAGGACTGAGTCCATGGACTATTTTTCGACTTTTTTGGTAAAAACATTCAAGGTTCCTCCAAATTAGGCTACTAACTAGGTAGACGTGAATTTTCAAGATTTTTTTACGGGCCAAAATTGGGTCGTTTTTCATAGGTTATAACATTGGCCATTTTGAGGACCTTTTGGGAGCCTCCTTAGTACACCTCCAACGAGCACCAACTAGTTTTCGCACCGAAAATAAAAACTGAGTCCAGGGCCTATATTTTTTAGTCCAGGGCTACTAACTAGCTAGACGTGAATTTTCAAGACTTTTATTTTCAACCAAACTTTGGTCATTTTTCGTAGGCTATACCATTGGCCATTTTTCGAACGTTTTGCGCGCCTCCTGAGTACACCTCCAAGGAGCACAAACAGCGACCCTTGCCTCATTTTCCACTGACATAGACCTTGCGAGACCCGACCCCAAAGTTATCAGTCCATAATCGGTGATTTAGGGGGGTGCAGGACAAAAACAAATAAAAGAAATCGTTGGATGACTAGTTTTGGCGCCGAAAATAAAAATTGAGTCCAAGTCCTATTTTTTTTACTATTTTTGGAAAAATATTAAAGGTTCCTTCAAATTAGGCTACTAACTACTTAGACGTGAATTTTTACGACTTTTTATTAAGGGCCAAATTTGGGTCATTTTTCGTAGGCTATAGCATTGGCCATTTTTCGGACGTTTTAGGTGCCTTCTTAGTATACCTCTAAGAAGCACCAACTGCGACCCTTGGATCATTCTCCACGGACTTAGATCTTGCTGGAGACCTGATCCCACAATTATCAACCCATGATCGATGATCTAGGGAGGTGTAGGACGAAAACAAATAATAGAAACCGTTGGAATACTAGTTTTGGCATCGAAAAGAAAAACTGAGTTCATGGCTTATTGTTTTGACTTTTTCGGGAAAAATCTTCAAGGTTCCTCAAAATTAGGGCACTTACTAGTTATAGGGGAATTTTAAAGACTTTTTTTTCGGTTAGAATTGGGTCATTTTTCGTATGTTATAGTATTGGTCATTTTCCGGACGTTTTGGGCGCCTCCTGAGTACACCTTTCAAGTAGCACAAAAAGCGACCCTTTGCTAATTTTCCACTGACATAGACCTTGCCAAAGACCCGATCCCAAAGTTATTCGCCCATAATTGATGATCTAGGGGGGTGCAGGACGAAAACAAATAAAAGAAACCGTTGGATTACTAGTTTTGGCACCAAAAATAAAAACTGAGTCCAGGGCCTATATTTTTTACTTTTTTGGGAAAAATATTCAAGGTTCCTCAAAATTAGACTACTAACTAGTTAGACGTGAATTTTCAAGACTTTTTTTTTACGGGCCAAAATTGGGTCATTTTTCGTAGGCTATAG
>JBBPDJ010036813.1:0-13666 GCA_037974625.1 Cucumis cinereus | reverse complement strand
GATCTAATGGACCAAATTGATTTTAGATTTCAACATCTCATTTCTCTATTTAAAGACACATTCTTCTCCAAATTAAAAGACATATTTGAAACATCTTCCATAACTCACAAAGCTTCCATTTGTGTTCTCCCCAAACTTCATTATTTGTTCTTTTCATCTTATTCTTGAGAGAGAAATTTTGTATTGTGAGGAATCAATTGTTGAGATCTTTAAATTTGTAAATCTACTCTTTGAGAGAGTTTTCCTTGTCTTGTTCTTCATTTCAAAAATCATTACTAAAGGGGTTGCTCTTATTCCTTAAAAAGAGTCGTTTGTGACGGTTTGATCGTGATCCAGAGAAACGATTGAGTTTGTTCTTGAACTCGTAAAAAGAGTGGTGTAGCGGTTGTCTCTAATCAGTGGAAAGAGTCGGTTCGAAGTTTTAGTGACATACCCAAGAGGAGCTTGGGAAGTGGATGTAGGCCGATTGTGCCGAACCACTATAAAATTACTGGTGTCATTTTCTCTATCCCTCTCCTATTTAGTTTTGCAATTAATTTGTTGATAAAGTTTATTGCATAAAATTAATTGCTACAATGTGTGCTTGAATTTGTCTATGTCACTTTATAAGTCATTTTGATGTGAATGCATTTGTATGAATTTCTTGTTTAAATCACTTATTAGTCACAAGTTTGTTAATTTGTTTAATTGGGATCACTTAGTTAAAAAGTTTCATTAATTTGTAAAAACCCTATTCACCCTCTCTAGGGTTGTCATACCAATCCTACAGTGGGATTATCTCAGGTTACCACAAAAATAACTCCCTTGAGAGAGATATTTAATTTAATTGTAATTAAATTAAATTAAATTAATATTGATATTTAATTAATTAACAAATTAAATAACTAATTTAATTAATAATTAGTTTAAATCATATTAAGTTAATATTTCATTTATATCATATTTAAATGAAAATCTCTCACATAAAGTATAGTTTCAATTTAATGAATTTAATTAAATCAATTTTAATTAAATAGAAGTAATATACTATTAATTAATTCGTCAATTAATTAATTACTAAATTAAATATCTCGTATTTAATTTAATCAAGATTTGAATTATATTCATATATATACCAGTCTCTCATAACCTATAGTTTAATGTGTGTCATATATGCATTAAATTTAATCTATAGTTTTAATATGAATTTAATTTAAATTAAATTAATATTTGAACTTATTCAAATATTTTTTTTATCTCATAAATTAATTTTGAATCACATCCAAAATAAAACTTATATTATAAAAATTTTAAAAAAATAACTTTATATTATATGTATTACCATACATTATATTAATACCCTAAGTCAATTTGAACATTTCAAATTATATCTAAGATATATTAACCTCATTACCCTTTACGAGCTAGAAAGGGGAACTTGTGGACCTACAGATCAAAAGCTACAATGATATGAGAATAATTGGCTGAATTCGTTAACCACATTAATCAATATTCGTTAATTGTGTGTATACTCCACTAAAGACTCACAGCTTCACTCTTCTCACTATGGATATATTTATGTGTCCATGGATATAGACCAATAACAGTAAGTTTGTCCTTCACAAGTGTCGTAACACCAGCTGGGTCAAATTATTGTTTCACCTTTGGTTTACTTCTTAGTCCTTAAATATCAGTGCTCTTCTAATAAACATGTTTACGGCCCATCAATAAACAAAAATCCCTCTTGTTCCATAGAGAGGATAGGACCCTTTTATTCAAGTCTCGAAGACACTATTTAAGGAAATATTCATCTACTTACCCTAAAGTTTCCAACTTTCCACTCGGTCTTGTCTCCAAAATGGTAGGCTTATTGAGTCAAAAATCGAGCAACTCTAACTCATAAAAATCAAAGGACAATCCCTCATGAACAGAAGTTCATAATACACACAGGATTGAAGACTAAGTTGTCTAGGTTATCCAATTGAAATAGAAACCTAACTAGTAAACGGAGTTACATCTAGTGGCTACTATTTCGTGGTCCACTCTTATGCAATCTCATTACATAGGATACTCTCACTCATGTATCACCTACATGAAGACGTTGGATCATTGTGTTTGTATCAAATATAAAGTAGGTCGTATCTATAGTGTTACCAGGATAATGTACCCAACCTTATCCCTATTACAATTAACAGCACCAAGAGAAGTATTCTCTTTTACCTACCATTCAATATTTTTCATAAGAGCACGAGTAAATGATGTATGTATAAATCTTCTTCCTAAAACAGAATACAGTATGGGCGAATATGACCTTCCTTTCCACAAAAGTGACATACCCATTTCCTTCTTTGATTTCTAATGACAGGAAAAGATGTTGGCTCTTTACTCGCAGATATCTGGTCTAACATATGAAAATTTTGAGCACAAACAAAAATAGTTTGAGATGACCTTCCTTTCCACAAAAGTGACATACCAACACATTTTCTATCAACAGCTTGCTTCACAATGTTGAGAATCTTTTTACGATCATTTGTCCCTGAGTTCAACATGTGAACAGACTTGGACATTGATTCCAGTTCCAGTCGAGATATTTTTAGATCCTTTTTTAATTCAAAGATAGTGCTCAATAAACTATGGTTATCCTCAATCAACTTTTGAATTCTATCTTTCTATTGATCTAACACACAAAGATCTTCCTCTCATTTCTCATAAATTCCTTCAACTGTCAAGTTGTCAAACTGTGCAGTAGGAAGATATGTCTTATTACATGTTTCATTCAACTTCAAGGTTGGAGTATCAAGTTTCACATATTCTTCTAAAGAAACACAACCAATCCAGATAGAAATCTTGTCATCGGATTACCTTCTTGTTATTGATTCATCATCTGACACTATAACTGAGTACACTTTACTTTGTCTTCTCATAAAGTTTGGACATTCAACTTGATAGTGACTAGAGCCTTCACATTCTCTGCATCTGAAGTTTTTGTCTCGCATATTTTGAGTATTGTTTGTTTCAGGTTCGTCTTCTATTTTTCTATCAAAAGGTCTAAAGTTCTTCAGTATATAAAGTTGGTGCTACGGATGTCTCCAACATGTGGAGAGTTATAATTATCAGAACACTTGTTCAAACATGTCGTAACCTTACTTTGCTTTGTAAACGAAAAAGGAGAATCAACAAGATATTCTTCACCATTTCTCCCTTTGTTTTCGTATGCTTCTTCATTGAAAATCATTTGCAAGGCTAAACCATTACCCTCTCTATCAAATTTTTCATCAAACGTTAATTCAAAAGTATGCAAAGAGCTGAACAACTCATCCACTTTCATAGTGGACATATTATTTGCTTCCTCAATAGTTGTTACCTTCATATTAAAACGTTTTGGTAATGAACGAAGGATCTTTCTAACTAACTTTTCTTCGGATATTTTTTCACCAAAAGCAAAAGACTCATTTGCAATGTCTAGTATACAAACATTAAAGTAAGTTATAGTTTCTTCCTCCATCATCTTAAGAGACTCAAATTTCAAAGTTTTAGTATGCAAAAGCAACATTTCTACTTTAGAGGTTCCTTCATGCGCCATCGTTAAAATCTCCCAAACGCCTTTTGCAGATACACATGTATTAGTGAGTCTGAAAATATTCTTGTCTACACAATTAAAAATAGTATTTAGAGCACGAGAGTTTTCTAGACCAGCCTCATTTCAGCTTTAGTCTAATCCTTCTCAAGTTTGAAAGATACTTTGTCATCATTATGAGTAAGTTAAGGGTGAGACCATTCTATCACAACAACATTCCAAGTTTATGGTCAATGGACTTAAGAAATGCGATCATTCTGGCTTTCCAATATGAGTAGTTAGTTCCATCTAAAATAGGAGGGCGAGTAGTTGATCTACCTTTCCTGATAGACTCCATGGAAGACTCAATGTACAACAGTCAACCCTCTCTAACACCAATTGAAAAAATAGTAGGTGGACCTGACAAAAGACACAACGTCAAACACGATGTCACAGATTATATATCGAACAAGAAGGTCGTTATGAAAGCATGTAGAAAAATAATGACACAAAAATTGGTAATCCAAATCGATGCAGAAACACTTACCTTTGGGGGGTAGTGTGCCCGGTGGAATGAAACTTTACTATATAAAGAGTTTAGCAATTACAACGAAAGTACTTATCTGACAGATTCCTGCTTCAGTGACTCCCGTATAGCTTACTCTTCAACGTTCCAACTTAGACTCCCCCTAAATTTGAGCTCCCCTCACTTCCACAAAAATGCTTCTTCAAGTTTATATGAGATCCTCTGAATACAACATGCTTAGGCTCCCCCTAAGAGTGAGATCCCCTCACATTCACCATATTTAGTTCCCCCTAAATACTTTATCAAAATAAACTCCTCTCGAGTTCTACAGTGGCTACCACACAAAAAGTCTCAACAGCAATTGTAAGATTTTGCATACCTGTTTCGAGATCTACAATTACTACCAAAATCTCAACCTCAGGAATGACTCTAAGATCAAAACGATCAATGTATATATATTTTTCTCATGAGGCGGTTAACCCTGAAAAAAATAATAGCACAAGATAAATATGGCTAGCTTGTTAAATATATTTTCGGAGAGAATAAACATTATTTGCTGGAGAATAAATGCTGAATGAATCTGCAAATAAATCTTTCATATATGGAAAGAATATTTTTGTTGAAGTTGTTGTTCGACGATCCCAATTATTGTCAATGTCTTTGACATGTTGTCCAACATGTTGCTCAAATTTTGGCTTTAATAAAATGAGCCAACCAATGTTAGGGCTCAATTCAAAATTTTCAACCATGTTCTAATTTCTATGTTGTGATTCAGGTGAGTCAAAGTCTGGACTTTCTCCAATCTCCTCCGAAGCATGGATATGCAGTATGTTTTTTCTTTTATTGCATCCCTCAACGTGAATATGAAATTTAAAAAAAAAAAAAAAACGCAAAATCACGTATCGAACAGGCATCCAAAGTCGTATATGGGACAAATTCGTATGTGGTCTGGATATTAAGCCATTCCTAACGTTTATGTGCTTCATAGATAGGGAGTATGGTGTAATAATTTTCCAAATTGAGCTATTTCCTTTATTGAAAATGATGTAGATTCTATCAATTGAGGCTTCAATGAAATAAGTCCTTTTACAAAAAGTATTTTACTTATTTGCAATTGGTATTTGATATAATCGTACTCGTACCTTCTTTGTTAAACATAACAAAGATGTCAACAGCTATAGAGAATTAAGAATATGTATAATTTGGACTTTAGAGTACGTGATTTCTGCACAAATTTTGTTACATCCCCCAAGATGCAACAGCTTATTTAAATTAATGTTGCGAATTATTTTATATTTTAACTTTTGAACATTTTCTATTATAAGAAAGAAAAAAGGAAAAAAAAGGAAAAATCCAATTTGAATTGGTTTGTTCCTCAGCTTGGCCGGTTCCATGCTGACAGCCACTTCTCCAATCCACCATTTTTTTTTATTGTCTAAAATTCAACTAGTGCTCCAACAAAAGCAAATATTTTAAAATAAATTACTTTTCTTTCTAGCCCGCCAAATTCATTACTACCAATCACACACATATTAAGTATTAACGTTTAACAATTGTAGGGCGTTACATGAGAAATATTTGAAAATTTGAAATCAATGGCAAAACCAATTGCATAAATGACAAATGAAGTTTGAGATGTGTTTTAGATTGATTTTTCAAAATGATAAAATATGTTGATTTGAAAAAAAAAATCACCTTAAATGAATTTTCAAAGAACGAATTTATAAATAAATAAGTTAGTTTAGGATAAATACTTAAAATCAACTCTTAGAAAAATGAGTTGTGCATGCTTAATAGTTAATCTCTTCTAATTTGTATGAAAGAACTCTAGCCACCACCTTTGGTGATTTCCTGTCAGCTAATCTCCAACTACCATCTCTGACAATGTTGCAGGCTAACTTTCAACCATCGTCTCCGGTGACCGCTGCCAGCCAATCTCGTCACCTTTTTTTCGACGACCTTTTTTGGCCATCAACGAAGACCAACTTTCGGCTATCATTTTTTTGGCAACCGATGCCAACCAAACTCCAATGACTACTTTCTGATATACGTCGTCGGCCAACTTCCAATGATCATTTTCCGTTGATCGACACATGCCAACTTTCGGCAGCCATGTCCCACAACCTACGGTCACTATTTTCCTAAGACCCTTTCCAACAATGGTCGTCGATGAACTTTCGATAACCTTTTTCTATTATTCCTTCTAGCCAACTTTTTTAGTGATCGTCACCGACCAACCTCCAACTATCATCTTCTGTTAGCTTTATGAGCTTCAATCTTACTATATATTTTGATGATAACAAACTTTCATTGATTGATGTTTTAAGTGTTTTAAGGTGTTCATAGCAAAGAGCTCAAAGAAACGATTCTAATGGATTATGAATTGCTCAAATCGGATATTAAACAAATAAGTTGTGGCGAAAAGAAGATCTGAAAGAATATTCATATGTGGCAATGGCATCGAAAACATGGATCAACCGTAAGATGTCATGTGACGGGTTGTTAAAGAGAGATGAAAAGAAAAAAAAAAAGAAAATACCGGAACCACATAAAATTGCAACATGTGGATTTCAATTAAAAAAATAAAAGAAAGAAAGAAGGTCGGTGAAAAATCGTGAAGTTGTCCACTCCATCCTCAATTTGTTTTATTGTTTTCTATCCCCATTTAATCTCAGTCATCTATCCTTTTGTAACGCCCCGGGTTTTCAACCTTGACCCGAGGTCGTTACTTAACTAAAATCATTAAAATCAATTTTAAAAGACGAAAATAAAACGAAAAAAAATACTTTTATTTAATCAAAATAAACATTAAAAGGTCATCAAAACGAACAATCAACCAAAATAATGAAAAAGAAAAATACCTAAACGGGATCCCTAAAAAATAGTTTTCTAAAC
Source organism: Cucumis cinereus (assembly GCA_037974625.1). NCBI lineage: Eukaryota > Viridiplantae > Streptophyta > Magnoliopsida > Cucurbitales > Cucurbitaceae > Cucumis > Cucumis cinereus. Next base: position 6,710 of record JBBPDJ010036813.1, on the reverse strand, counting down.
CAAATAGTTACGACAAGTAAAAATAAAATAGTTTAACCGTAAAAATGCCAAAATATGGTAAGCGAAAGCAAAAGGTCTTCTGGTCATTCCCGGTATGGTCACTGGTTCTTCTTGTCCCTCGCCGGTCCCTTCTTACCTTTGCCTGAAATAAAACATAGAAAGGATGAGTATAAAATATACCCAGTAAGTAACCCACTACTGATCTCACTAGGTGACTGTTAACTCCCCCTAATGACTTGTACTTTACGACACACAGTTAGGTGGTTGAGTAAAGACAGACATGTCGGAACAAATCGCCACACAGGCTTGTTAACCGACCCTGTCAAAGCAAATCACCACACATGCTTGCTATCAGAACGGATACGTCAGAACAATTCGCCACACAAGCTTGTAACTGGCCTTGTCAGAGCAAATCGCCACACAGGCTTGCTAACTGACTCATCGTTCTACCACCGAGTACAAAATTCATTAGGTAAAGTTTAGGGTTTAGGGTTTAGGGTTTAGACAGAAACTGTAACCAAGAAATCAAATCTATAACATTGTGATCACAATAACCAAATAATTCTCATGCAGCAGATAACATAGATAAGTAGTATGATGGGTCATGCATAATCCATCCAAAATATATTCTAAAAACCCAAAGTTAACACCATAATGCAAGCATATTAACCATCTTCCATAACCAAGAAATCAAATCTATAACATTGTGATCACAATAACCAAATAATTCTCATGCAGCAGATAGCACAGATAAGTAGTATGACGAGTCATGCATAATCCATATAAAATATATTCCAAAAACCCGAAGTTAACACCATAATGCAGGCACACTAACCATCTTCCACACCTTATACGCCAAAGGCGTGGATTCGGTAGAAGTATTCATTACCTAAATTCACAGAAATTCCCCCAGATGAAGTAGATTCCAATAGACCCTAAACACACAAGAACTTTAATTAATAATTTCATCCCATAAAGAATTATTAATTAATTCTAACCATCAATAGCCACTTCTAAACTCACCAACAAAGACGAAAACTAAGACGATCGCACCACAAACACCCCCGAATGAAATCTTCAATTTGAACCTTCAAACAATAAAAGAACACCCAATTAATCCAAGAAAATTTCTAAATTAAAACTTCATTGGGCACTCTAAAGTCCAATTTGAATTCTACCCAAACCTTACCAAACAACCAACAAACAGTAGTGGCAGCGGTGACAGAAGGCGGCTTGGCTCAGAAAGGCAACTCGGCTCGACTTGGCTCACTCTCGGCTCGGCTCGGCTTGCAGATCTGAACGTCGCAAGCGGCTTGGCTTGCAGACAGGCGCGCAGACGGGACGTCGGCTCATAGATTCGGTGTGCGCAAGTGGGGAATCGATGCGACGCACGGGTGGAGGCCGACTAAAAAACTGGACAATGCGGCTCACAATGGCGCGTGGCTGACCAAAGAAGCAAGGGGTGCGGCACAGCTTGGGGAGCGGATCCACATGTGGTGGCTCACGACTACGTAGTTCGCAGCATGACGCGGATCGGGTGCAGTTGCGGCTCAGTGAGATGTCGGCGTTCGTTGATCTGAGAGGCATGGATGCTCGGGCTTCCCAGCTAAGCGTCGCTTCACGACTAGCAACGAGCTCGGCGGTGGCATCTAGAAGAGAAAGAAGCGGAGTTTCGGCGGCGTACTTTGACAGTAGGGGCAGCGGTGGCTAGGGTTTAGGAATGGAGAAGAAGATAAAGAGGAAAAACCCTTATTCCATTAATTTAAAAGAAAAAAAATAATAATAAAATTAATATTATATTATTATATCTTTTCCTTTTTCTTCAAAAAAAAACACAAATCCAAGATTCTCTCTCATCACCACTTTTTCTCTTTCCTCCTTTAAACCAAATTTTCTCTCTCTTCATTAAAACCCACCTTTTATTTTCTCCAACCACACACAAACAAACCACAACAATTAAAATTAACCCCACAATTAAATCCAAATTAAACATCCCAAAATTAAAATTTACAACATGAATAAGATAATTGATAAATAAAGTTTACAAATTACCTTAAAATTTGGGATGTTACACCTTTTAACCTTGATCCAATGGTTGAGGTTAAAACCTCTCTTTTTATTGTCAATTCTTCAATCATCTTTCTAGTCACTATTTTTTGAAAACTAAGAAAAAATTGTAGCCACTTCCACTCAATTCATCATCCAAGTGCTCAATTTCTCTCATTCTTCTCAACTTTTGTAAGTGTAATCGTCGGGAGAAAATTGTTGGAGTGTTGTGAAGAAAAACTTGGGAATCTTAGTTATTTAGAAGTAGATTGTTTTTGTGTAGTTTTTTAATGGGATTTTGTATTAAGGTGTGGGTGCATCTTGGGTTGTGTGAAAAAGAAATTGGTTAGATCCTAAACCAGTGAAAAGGATTCGAGTTTCTCTTTAGCCTAGGTAAAAAAAAAGGGCCGTGTAGGTTTTGTTCTTACCTAACAAAAAACTTTGTAAATTGACCATGAAGCTTGGAGAGTGGACGTAGGCACATTGTTGAACCACTATAAATTCGGTGTTATCTTTTCCTTAAACATGCTTTACTTTTTCATTAATCAGTTTATTTTCAAATTATTAGATTGCATGTTAAGTTTATCTTGTTGATTTAAATTGCAAAATTAAAAAGTGTAGACAACCCTATTCATCCCCCCTCTAGTATTGTCATTAGATCCTACATCTTCATCGACTATTTCTTGATGATCGTTTTTTCGGTGACCACTTTTTGACAACCGTCGACGGTTAACTTTCAACTGGCGTTCTAAAGTGGCCATCATTGGCCAACTTCCATCAATTGCTATCATTAACCTTCAATCACCGTTTTCTAGCATTGACACCTGTCAACCTCTGTGAACCACTTTTCGGCAACCATCACCGGTTAGCTTTCGACGGTCATTTTTTTACCATTAGCTATCAAATTCTGACAACCGTTGCGCTTACCTCTCGTCACTATTTTCCAGAGACCATTGTTTGCCACTTCCAACCACTGTCTCAAGCAATTGTTTTCAGGCGATCGTTGACAACCAATTTTGACAATCGTCACGACCAACTTTCGATGATGATAAGATTGTTGTGGTGAACTTTGTAAGATCGATGATAAGATCGTTGACAACCATTGTTGGTCAACTTTGTAAATTCCACGTTCTTCTATATCTCCATTTTATCCTCAGTTTTTTTTTTTTTTTTTAATATTCGTTCTCCCTTAAAAATGTTGTGGTGAGAGATGAATACGAGTAAGATTTGAAAATTGAAGTAGAGAGAAGTAAAACACTTAATTTCATTTTGTTTTCTTTGTATTCCAAATTTTAACATTTTTCCACGACTGTTTTTTCATGATTTTTTTCATGTTCTTCTTCATAATTTTTCTTCAATATCTTCTCCCTAGTTTAGAAAAATTTCAAGGTCACTAGTTAGAGAAATAAAGAGAGTGAAAGAACTTCATCCTATCTCTCTTCTTTTTCTAACGTTGGTTTACTTCTTCATTATTGTTTTATTGTTGTTTTTATTTTAAACAGATAGTATTTTATCATTATTATTTTAAATTTAATTCTACCTCTTTAATTTGTAAAAGATATTAAATTAGAAGGGTCTAATAATTTTTATATTAAATTATATATCATTTTAGTTTTGATAGAAATCGGTATTACTGGTGATGAGATAAAAATTAATATAAAAAATTAGATTACAAATTAGTATCATTAGCAATTAGTATAGATAATAATCAGTATTGAGTAGCAATCAATATCAAATAGTAATCTAAAGACAATCAAATAGTAATTAATATCACTAGCAATCAATATCAGATAACAATTAGACAGCAATCAAATTACAATTGGTACAATTTGCAATCACATAACAATTATTATAAACTAACAATTAATCATATAGAAAATTAGTTCATCAGCAATCAGTATACGATAAAAATAAGATAGTAATGAAATAACAATCATTATCAAATAACACTCGGTATCAAATAGTAATCAAACCACAACCAATATTATTAACAATTTAATAATAATTAATATCAAATAACACGCATTATCAAAGAGTAATTGAACTATAGTCAATATTATTAACAATCAATATCAAATAGAACGCAATATCAGATAGTAATCAGACTACAATCAATAGTATTGATAACTAATATCAAATAGCACGCAGTATCAAATAGTAATTAGACTACAATCAATATTATTAACAATCAAATAGCAATCCATATCAAATAACAATCATACAACAATCAGTATCATTAGAAACTATCATTATCAAATAGTAGTCAAACAATAATGTCAATCAATATCATTTACAATCAAAACTAGATAGTGATCGATTAACAATCAATATCATTGACAACTCATTTTAAATATTAATCAAGCAATAATCAGATGACAGTTAGTATCATTGGCAATTAGCATCAGATAATAACAAGACAATAATAAGATAACAATCGATATCATTGAAACAATTATCATATAGTAATTAGAGAACAATCAGATAGCATTTGGTATCAATGAAAATCATATTACAATCAAAATCAAATAACAATGAAACAACATTCAGTATAATTAACAATTGGGTAACAATCAAGCAATAATTAAACAACAATTAAATAGAAATTGATATCATTGGCAATTATATGGTAATCACACTTTTTTTTATTATTGTGATAAGCATTTTAGTCATCTAGATATTTCACCTGGGTTGGGCTTAAGAGTTTTGTCATTTTTGAAAAATCATAAAACATTATATCTGAGTCTAATTTTAACAAATCAATTTGACATTTTTGCAACTACCCCAAAATATGTCGTACTAAAAGAATTACTTAGGTGCATACATACATTTTATCAAATTGTTTTATCATAATCTTTCACATGACAAATTATTGTTACATTTTTTTTTTGTGAGTGTAATGCGTAGAGATTAATGCATCTTAACATGTCTAATTATTGTTCATTAGATGATATAATATTAAATTTATCTTTATCCATCAACTTGTCATTTAACATGTTAGAGGTATTGATTTCGAGACAGAGCATAAAATATGAAAAGCTAAATAGGTCAAAAGGGAGTTGATAGTATCAAAATCGACCACGTCAAAGGGTAGATGGTTAGAATCACGTAAGGTGTGTGGAAGAAACCTTGAACAAAAGCATTGTCTTTGCTTGCATAATGATACAACCAAAAGATAAAAGAGTTTAAAAAGTAATTTTTAAGTGAAAAATTTTAGTGCATGTTTTAATTAATTTTTTAAGAGACGGTTCGTGGTAAGAATTATGTCAGACTATAATAACCACATTTAGTTACAGTAAATACTATTTAAAAATTTTCTATTAGATACAGTAAAACAATATTTCAAAACCTCAAATTTTCTACTATATGTAATATTTATTATACTTTTTAATATTTGGTATTCATCATTTTTTTATTATTTACTACTATGTTTACTATTTCGTTTCCAAACTAAAATAATCTACACCACACACATATACTATTATAATCTAAACTAAAATAATCTACATTTCAAATACAAACTATTATAACTCTATAATAACGTAAAACTATAACAACTTAGGACTATTAAAAGAATGTTTATAAGTGAAAAAAGAAAGTGTTTATGAATACTTAGAAAGTTAATCCAAATGCACCATGTCTTATAGTTAAGTTATTCACCTTAATTTCTTCATGTATTATATTTCGGTCATTCTTTCTTTAAATATTTTGTGATTTCGGTGCATTAAATTTTAGAAAGTTTTCTATACAAATTCATAGCTTTTTTATTCTTTCGTTATGTAAAGTTGAGATAATTTTTCAAAACTTTATTTACTTATCACAATATTACCCCAACAGTTAAAATAAAAATAAGATGTCTTTACAATGTTTCATAATTTATTAAATGTTAAGGTTAAATTATACTATTACAATATATCAATAACGTTACTTCAACAAATTAACAAAGTCAAAACTGGAATTACAGAGAGTATGACTTTACAGAGAGTAAAAACTGTGTTTGATGGTAATTGGATAGAGTCATCGAAGTATCATAACTATCGTGTTGTTGACGTGTATGTCCCTATTTCTTCTTCTTTTCAACAATTGGTCGATTGTATTCAAGGTAAATTGTTTCCATCTTCGAGTCATTCTGTCACTCGATTGAGAGTTTATTGGGATGGATGCAGTAGTGCAAATCTTATACAAATTGTGGAAAATAAAGATGTTTCTTGGCTTATGTTGTTACTATCTAAAATCCCTGATAATGATTTATTGATTGTTTTTTATTCTTTATCTGCTGGTTCATCTTCAAATACAGTATTTGTTAATAGTAATGTATCAAGGTCTCGAAATTCATCCAAGCAATCAAATTTTGATGGTGGAGTAATTGACTTTGATGCATTTGAATCATCTCATGTAGAGATTTTAATAAATGCAGGCTCAATGTTTAGAAGTAAAGATGTATTAAAGAAAGCCATTTATTTGCTTGCAGTCAACAATAGTTTTGAACTCACTACCGTTAGGTCAAATAATACATCTTTTGAAATTCGTTGTAAGGATGTGACATGTAATTGGTATTTGCATGCCTCTATTTTCAAGAAAAGTAGTGTCTGGATAGTTCGTAAATTTGTTAGCAATCATCAGTGTGCAGTTGACATTGTTAAAGATGCCCACAAACAAGCAACATC
>JBBPDJ010036812.1:0-13675 GCA_037974625.1 Cucumis cinereus | reverse complement strand
ATGACCATAAAAGCAAGCATTGTTCTACAATTTTCTTGAGTGAAGGATGTAGCCATCAAACTACTTTCAGAATCTCCTTCAACATTATCTTCAAATTGATTTGTATACTTCTTAAATTTCTCTAAATATCTTCTCCGATTAGTTGTACCATTTCTTTTCGAATCACTTGCATATGTAGTCCCATAATACTTACAAGCAGCCCTGGGATATTTAGGATCGCATCCTTCTACCTTTATAAAATGTTTCCACGCTGATGAAGATGGTTTAATAGGTTTTTTTTTTCTAATAATCTTACTGGACTATAACAACTTTGTTTTGAAATCTCGTCTCTAGAGAATGAAGTCATCCTATAGAAATAAAATCTAACATAACTTATAATATGAAAGATGATAAACACCAAAATAATCAAACTTATATGCAATAACTAACTGAAAAAATATCCACCAAAACAAAGTATCCATAAGAATATAATTATTAAGTCACATTAAATACTGTCAACATATTACATATTAAAAATTAAAAACCTATACCAATTCTCATAGTCAGAGAAAAAGATGAAAAAAAGAGGCCTAGTACGTAGTGTAGGAGCAGTGAGAGGCTCTATGGAATTTTTTTTATTTTCTTTTGGCCATTCATATCTCAACCTTCATTTTTTTTTAGATGTTATCTATGTATTAAGGGATAAAATCATTGAATTTTATAATTAAAATCTTTATCAGGGAGATGTGATTAACCAAAATCAAATATCTAAATGCTATAAAAAAAATTGAAATATCTAATTGAAAGAAAGGAGGTGAAAAAAACGTTAGATTAACCGAATAGGTACAATAGAAAATGTTGTAAAACTCACACATCATGCTAATATCATTTTTCCAAATATTAGAAATTTGTTCGTTTTTGCTATTTTTGAGTTTGCCCCTTCAAATTTTGGTATACACCCAATTTTTCCATTTAATAAATATAGAGTTTGGGCTTGTTTGACACCATACTTGAATTTGGTGGCACTTTCATTGAACTTTTTTTCTGTTTTAATCTTTCTACTTCAACATAACTTTAAAATTGGACTTAATTGATATAATATTTGTATTATCAAACCTCAAAGTACAAGTTCAATTTCACTCACATAATACTTTCAAATAAGTAGTTGATAAAATTAAAAAATATATATATTTTTTCAAATTTTGATAACCTTCTTTTTTTTTTGTGCAGTTGCAGTAGTGATTTTGAATGAAAAAACAGCATCGTCAATTCCACCAACCCATTAACATTGGTTGGGGCATTTCAATGATCAGCCATACATACATTCAATTCATTCATTATATGATAATAATAATGCAATAACAATTTGCTTCTTTCACACACAAACCCAATCTCAACCTCTGCCTTTTCTAATCATACTCACACTTCCAACCCAAAAGGAGACTCTGCTCCTCTGTTTCTCTCTGCCCCCTTGTCTCTTTCTTCTTCTTCTTAGACACATAAACACCCTGTCCTAAACTTTCTCTTTGGACCCCATCACATTCAATGAAAAAAGTATGAAAAAAAAAAGTATGGAAAACAAAACACAACACTAAACAGACAAACACATTCAATGAAAAAGTATGAAAAAACATCAGGCAACTGGAATCACAGACGATTCCAGTTGAACGTTGAGGATTAAGACAAACATCCATGAGGCCAGACAATGCAATGGAATATGTAAAACCCAGTCAGGTAGGTGAAATATTCAAGCGACATAGTTCAAGCTATAATAGGAAACATCAAATCATATTGACAGAAGCCTCAAACAGATTCCAAAGCATGGAGATTGAACTATACAGCAAGATTCTAGATAGCTACATGGCCAAAATTGGCAGCATCAACATCACATTGAAAAGAACAGAAAAATCTTGTAAGGTTTAAACCTAGATTCCAAAGTATGAAGAAAGAAATAACAAGATAATGCATTATGTACGTGAAAATTTTGTACACTCCCAACCTCCTTACACTACAAATGACTTCTATCACCGATCAAGATGAAGCTAGAAGACAAAGGCAAATGTCAAAGGTCTTTCAAGACTCAATTTCTAGGCTTCTACCCTTTCTTCTCATTTTCTTTCATTTTCCATCAGTGCATTTTTATATTTATCTATAGACTGTAATTTAGCTATGTTTGAGAGTTCTTTTCTAGGGTCGTAATTTAGTCTTAACTCTTAATTATAAATCCACAATGGCTTTTCCCATCATTCAAGAGGAAGCAAGAAGGCAGAAGCAGGAGGAGACGGCCTTTGGAGACTCATTTATGCAGCCTTCTACCCTTTCTTATCATTTTCATTCACTTTCGCCTGGTACTGTTTGATTACTGTCTATAGATTGTAGTTTAGATATGTTTAAGATTTCTTTGATTACTGTCTAAATTTATTTCTGTTAGCCATCCATCACAACCTTCTATTTCTTACTTCATTCCTTCTACATGCTACTCCACCACAAATCACACATTGAAAACACTCAACATGATAGCCAGATTCATAAAAACTAAATTGAATGATATAGAGTAAACACCCAGATTCATAAAAACAAAACCCAAATAAAATATGGCATAGCTTTTGAAGCAAATAGAGAAAATAAAGCCATAAGTACCTAGAAACAAACCGAAATTAGAAAGAATGAATGACGGGAGCTTCAACCGAGAATGAATGGCAAGGACAAACTAAAATTCAAAAGAATGAACAGCGGGAGTTTCGACAGAGAGGGAGAATGAACGTCAAATGAAGGCGAGGGAGAGACGTGCGCATGGACAAAACCGAGGGAGAGACATGTGTGCAGATGAAGCCGAGGGAGAGATGTGTGTGGATGAAGGCGAGGGAGAGACATGCACTTCATTCTTTAGGTTGTTAACCTAATTAGACGAATCAGAAATCAAACCAAATCGAATCGATCCTATTCGGTTCGGTTTGGTTTGGTACTAACATACTTATAATCCAATCCAAACTGAATCGAACCGTATTCGTCCGGTTCGTTCCATCGATTCAGGTTAGTTTTGTACACCCCTAGTTTATGCTTTGGAGAACAAAATGACCTGCAACGATTTTCCTTTGCTATTTTCGTCCTACACCCCGTAGTTAAGGAATTCTTGCCTTAAAAACACGCGTCCACGATCCTGAACATGTCTCTGACACATTTGCATGAACTATATAGGTCGCTAAGAGTGAAACTTGACGTAGGACGAATGTGCGGACCAAAACGGACGAAAATCAACAAGTGGTATAGCATTTTAAAAATTGACCAAACTACGACATAATATGCATTTTTTGCTATAAAACGGGCTCATTTGTATTGATTTTTAAATTGTTTCCAAAAATAAATTTACCAAAGAAGTCCTAGACTGGGTTTTTGCTTTAGGGATCAAAGTGACCAGCAACGATTTCCCTTTAGTATTTTCGTCCTACACCCCATAGTTGAAGGATTCTTGCCTAAAAAACGCGCGTCCATGACCCTAAACATATCTCTAACACATTTTCATGAACTATATACAGGCGAAGAGAGAAACTTGAGGTAGGACTAACGTGTGGACCAAAACAGACGAAAATCCACAAGTACTATAGGTTTCGAAAAATGGACCAAAGTTCGGCCTAAAATGCATTTCTAATTATAAAACGGGCTCATTTGAATTAATTTTTAAGTTCTTCCCAAAAATCATTTATGAAATATGCTCCAGACACGGTTTCTGCTTTGGGGAATAGAGTGACCAGCAATGATTTCCCTTTGGTATTTTCGTCCTACATCCCATAGTTCAGGAATTCTTGCCAAGAAATGCACATCCTTGACCCTAAACATGTCTATGACACATTTTCATGAACTATATAGGTCGCTAAGAGTGAAACCTGAGGTAGGACGAATGTGCAGACAAAAACGGACGAAATCGACCAGTGGTATAGCTTTTTAAAAATTAGCCTAAGTTCGACCTAAAATGCATTAGGTATAAAATGGTCTCATTTGGAGGAATGTTGAACCTTTTCCCAAAAATAAACGACCAAAGACGTCCCAGACTTAGTTTCTGCTATGGGGAACAAAATTACCTACAACGATTTTCCTTTGGCATTTCTGCCCTACACCCCGTAGTTCAGGGATTCTTACATCAGAAACTCAAATCCATGGCCCTAAACATGTCTCTGACACATTTGCATGAACTATATAGGTCGCAAAGAGAGAAATTTGAGGTAGGACTAACGTGCAGACTAAAACGGACAATAATCCACCAGTATTATAGCTTTCGAAAAATGGACCAACTTTCGGCCTAAATTGCATTTCTAGCTATAAACGGGCTCATTTGGAGTAATATTTAAGTTTTTCCCAAAAGGAATTTACTAAAGACTTCTCAGTCTCGATTTCTGCTTTGTAGAACAAAGTGACCAGCAACGATTTCCCTTTGGTATTTTTGTCTTACACCCCATAGTTCAGCAAATCTTGGCTAAAAAATGCGCTTCTTTGACCCTAAACATGTCTCAGACAAATTTTCATCAACTATATATGTCGCTAAGAGTGAAACTTGAGGTAGGACGAAAGTGCAGACCAAAACAAACGAAAATCAACCAGTGGTATAGCTTTTTAAAAAGGGACCAAAGTTCGACCTAAAATGCATTCAAGGTATAAAATGGGCTCATTTGGAGGAATGTTGAAGTTTTTCCCAAAAATAAGCGACCAAAGACGTCCCAGACTCGGTTTTTGCTTTGGGGAATAAAGTGACAAGCAACGTTTTCTCTTTGCTATTTTCGTCGTACACCTCATAGTTCAGGGATTATTGGCTCAGAAATACGCGTCCTTGACCGTAAACATGTCTCTGATACATTTGCTTGAACTATATAGGTCGCTAAGAGTGAAACTTAAGGTAGGATGAATGTGCAGATCAAAACGGACAAAAATCCACCAATGGTATAGCTTTTTAAAAATGGACCAAAGTTTGACCTAAAATGCATTTCTAGGTATAAAATGGGCTCATTTGGAGGAATGTTGAACCTTTTCCCACATTAAACGCTAAAAGATGTCCCACACTCAGTTTTTTGCTTTGGGAAACAACCTTACCTGCAACGATTTCCATTTGGTATTTTCATCCTACACTCCGTAGTTCAGGGATTCTTGCCTCAGAAACACGCGTCCATGACTCTAAACATGTCTCTGACACATTTTCATGAACTATATAGGTTGCAAAGAGAGAAACTTGAGGTAGGACTAATGTGCGAACCAAAACGAACGAAAATCCACAAGTACTATAGCCTTCGAAAAATGGACCAAAGTTCAGCCTAAAATTCATTTCCAGCTATAAAATGGGATCATTTGGAGTAATTTTTAAGTTTTTCCCAAAAATAATTTACCAAAAACGTCCCAGAATCGGTTTCTGTTTTGGGAAACAAAGTGACCAACAACGATTTCTATTTGGTATTTTCATCATACACCCCATAGTTCAGGGATTCTTGGCTCAGATATGCGCGTCCTTGACCCTAAATATGTCTCTGACACATTTGCATGAACTATACAGGTCGTTAAGAGTGAAACTTGAGGTAGGACGAATGTACGAACCAAAACGAACGAAAATCAACCAGTGGTATAGCTTTCTAAAAAAGGACTGCAGTTAGATTTAAAATGCATTCTAGGTATAAAATGGGCTCATTTGGAGGAATGTTGAAGCTTTTCCCAAAAATAAATGATCAAAGACGTCCCATACTAAGTTTCTACTTTGGGAAACGAAATGACCTGCAACGATTTCCCTTTGGTATTTTCATCTTACACCTCGTAGTTCAGGGATTCTTGCCTCATAAATGCGCGTCCATGACCCTAAACATGTCTCTGATACATTTGCATGAGCTCTATAGGTCGCGAAGAGAGAAACTTGAGATAGGATTAACGTGCGGACCAAAACGGACGAAATCCACTTGTACTATAGCCTTCAAAAAATGGACCAAAGTTCGACGTAAAATGCATTTCTAGCTATAAAACGGGCTCATTTGGAGAAATTTTTAAGTTTTTCCCCAAACTAATTTTCCAAATACGTCTCAGACTCGGTTTCTACTTTGGAGAACCAAGTGACCAGCAACGATAAACATAAACATGTTTCTAATTTTCCTTTTGTATTTCGTCCTACAACCCATAGTTCAGGGATCCTTGGCTCAAAAATGCGCATCCTTAACCATAAACATGTTTCTGACACATTTGCATGAACACTATAGGTCGCTAAGAGTGAAGCTTGAGATATGACGAATGTGCAGACCAAAACGAACGAAAATCGACCAGTAGTATACCTATTTAAAAATGGACCAAACTTCGACCTAAAATGCATTTCTAGGTATATAATGGGGTCATTGGGAAGAATGTTGAGGCTTTGTCCAAAAATAAACGACAAAAGACATCCCAGACTCAGTTTCTTTTTTGGAAAACAAAATGACCTGCAACCATTTTCTTTTGGTATTTTTGTTCTACACGTCGTAGTTCAGGGATTCTTGTCTCAGAAACGCGCGTTCATGACCTTAAACATGTCTCTGGCACATTTGCATGAACTATATAGGTGGTGAAGAGAGAAACTTGAGGTAGGACTAATGTGCGGGCCAAAACGGACGAAAATCCACCAATACTATAACCTTCAAAAAATGGACCAAAGTTCGGCCTAAAATGCATTTCTAGCTATAAAACGGACTCATTCGGAATATTTTTTAAGTTTTTCGCAAAAATAATTTACCAAAAACGTCCCAAACTCAGGTTCTGCTTTGGGAAACAAATTGACCAGCAACGATTTCTCTTTGGTATTTTCGTCCTACACCCTGTATTTCAGCAATTCTTGTCTCAAAAACACATTTACATGACCCTAAACATGTCTCTGACACATTTTCATGAACTGTATAGGTCGCAAAGAGAGAAACTTGAGGTAGGACTAACGTGCGGACCAAAACGGACGAAAATCCACCAGTACTATAACCTTCAAAAAATTGACCAAAGTTCGGCCTAAAATGTATTTCTAGCTATAAAATGGACTCATTTGGAGTAATTTTTAAGTTTTTCCCAAAAGTAATTTACCAAAGACGTCCTAGACACGATTTTTGCTTTGGGGAACAGAGTGATCAGCAAGGATCTCCCTTTGGTATTTTCGTCTTACACCCCATATGTATTGTTGTCTCTTGTTTTGTCGAGTGGACGATTCTGGATCTTTGTTGGATGTATTTGTTGACTGTTGTTCTTGAGCTTGGCTAGCAGATTTTGTACTTGGATTTTCTGTTCCATCATCATCATTGTCTTCGTTTCTGCTGGACATTTCGTTTAAGTTTGAATCCAAATCAATAGCTTGTTCTTCCCTTTTTTCCTCTTGGTCTTTTTCTATTTTGTTCAGATCTTCCTCAAACTCTTTTGGTCCCTGGTTCAAATATGGATTCAATGGGTGTCTTTTGTTAAAAATCAAATACAGTGTAATATAATTATACATACCATGAAGACATTGCAAGTGGATGGTTTGTTGGTTTCAGTATTTTGATTTCCAATAAGGCCAACTAATTTTGAACGTTTTCTGGATATCCATTATTTTTTTGTTCATGGTGGCCTGAACATTCTGTAGGGACATGACCATCTCATTCATTTTCTGACTCAACATTTCTTCAGATTTTTGTATTCTTGATACAATATGTTTTAGTGCTTTTGAATCGATTCCAGATGGTTGTCCTTTATTGACGGAGAGATTTACAACTCTCTCTGTTGGTCTACTTCTTTTTTATTCATCTTCAATCTCTTTGATAATTTTCCTTTCTTCTTCAACAAAAGGAGCATACTACGGCATTTTCAATTCTTCTTCGGTGGCTATCAACGGGCATATTTCAAGCTGGACAAAGAATAAAATTCATATGTTATGTTACTACAGTAGTATTTAAGAAAAACAATTAAGGGAAATTTTCATACTGTGGGTGAATCAAAGACCTTTTGTTTTAGGTCCTTCCATTTTGGTTGTGTGTCTTCAGTCCAGTTCACTATTCTTTGAACTTTTATTGAAATTCTCCGTGCAAAAGAGTTCGGTGGATTGCTCAACGTTGGAATTATTTCGTATGCCCACGCCAATATTGGAAAGATAAATCCTCCCATTGAAATTCTTGTTTGACCTTTGCTTGTGACAACTATATTCATAAACCCTATGAGAAGATCAAATGCTACCCTCCCCCACGGGTAGCTATCAAAAGATGCTTCATCATCCACCGTTAATATATGCTCCCACTAAATCTGCTGGTTTTCTTGTTTTTTTATTAAAAAAATTTCTAAGAAATATAATTTGGCCATTTTTAAACGGTCACTGTCAGTTCCAGCTTTACTAACATTGAACATTATATTCAAGTATTGTCTTGTGACCGATTTCAAATCCTCAAAATACATATTTTTCAAATGGCCTTCTCTCTTAAGGTCATCTTTATTTATTTTTGGGGCAACCTGACAGTTCAGTCTCGTTATTAAAGCAAATTCTCTCAATCCAAACTTTAACACCCTTCCTCCTATTAAGAAGTTCAATTGCTTCTCAGACTTTGGTTTGCACATTCTTTGGATTAGGTGTAGTAGTAGTTGGGATGATTGGTTAGTATTAGACTCTTAAGAGTAAATTAATTTTTGCTCAAAATTTATTAATGGATGATTGAGCTTTAAATAGCCAATGAAAAGGGTACAACTGTTGATAACATAAAAACTAATTGTTTAACTAAAACTTTAACTAACATTTTATCCTAATATTCTCCCTCAAGATGTTCTAACAATATTAATGATGCCCATCTTGCATAACAACTGTTTAAAGGAGGATGAAGGTAAAGCTTTAGTAAAAATATTCGCAAGTTATTGGTGTGTTCGAACTGGTAGTAAGTTCACAGCTCCTTTGGTAATCTAATCTCGAACAAAGTGGCAGTCCAGCTGAATGTGCTTTGTGCGTTCATGGAAATTTGAGTTGGAAGCAATGTGTATGGCTGTAGTGCTATCACAGAATATCAGCGAAGGAGCAACTGTTAAAATTTGCAGGTCTTTTAGCAGCTGGGTGATCCAAGTAAGTTTAATTTGTGGTTGCTGTTAAAGCTCGATATTCTGCTTCTGCTGAAGATCTTGGTATAGTGGTTTGCTTCTTGGATTTCAAGGAAATCAAGGAGTCCCCAAGGAAAATGCAGAAACCTATGGTTGATTTCCTTGTATCTAAGTACGAGGCCCAATCTGCATCGCTGAAAGCTTGGAGTTGAAAAGATGTGGATGGCTTTATTAAAAAGCCTTGTCGAGGATTACCCTTTAAGTATCGTAGCAGATGGTTTGCAGCATTCATGTGTGATTGACAAGGGTGAGCGACATATTGGCTTAATTTGTGTACTACAAACATAATGTCTGGGCGGCTGACTGTGAGGTACAACAGTGTGCGAATGAGTCTTCGATATGAAGATACAACTGTCAACGGCTTGCTATTGTTTGCTCTTAGTTTTGTTTGAGGATCCATAGGTAATGATGTTGGTTTGGATCCCAAAAAACAAGTGTCTTCCAATAGTTGCAAAACATAATTTCTTTGGGAAATAACAATTCCATTTGAGGAGCGAGCAAGTTCCAAACAAAGAAAATATTTAAGAGAACCAAGATCTTTTAACTTGAAGGTAGAATCTAGATGTACTTTCAAGTTGTTGATGATGTCTCTGGATGCTCCTATGATTATAATGTCGTCCACATATACTAATAGAGCCACAAAGGCTGAAGCAGTACCTTTGGTAAACAAGGAGTAGTCTGACTTGTGTGAGAAGCCAAGTATTATGAGAGCTCGAGAGAATTTATCAAACCATTGTCTAGATGCCTGCTTTAGTCCGTATATGGATTTGTGTAACTTGCATACGAGTTTCTCCCCCTTTCTAGCAACCTTGTCATGTATATATCCAAGTGGTAGATCCATATACAGATTTTCAACGAGATCACCATGTAGAAAGGCGTTATTCACATCTAATTGGGCAAGAGGCCAATTCATTGAAACTGCTAGATTCAACAAGACTTTGACAGTAACTAGCTTTGCCACTGGAGAAAAGGTTTCAACATAGTTTAGGCCTTCTTGTTGGGTATACCTTTTGCTACCAATTGAGCCTTATATCGGTCTATGGAACCATCTACTTTGTGCTTTATTTTGTACACCCATTTGCAGCCTATGGAATGACAATCACTTGGTAGTGGAACAATTGTCCAAGTATTGTTGGTTTCCATGGCCTTTAACTCATTTTCCATGGCTTCACGTCATTGTTCATGTGGGATAACTTGGTGATTAAACTATCGTTCATAGGATGATTATATGTTGAGGACAAAGGTTTTGTAATTTGGGGATAGGTTGTTATAGAATATGGTCTTTTGTATGGGATATTTTGGCAAAGGTGAAAGGGATGTTTTGGTTTGAATAGCATTATTCTGTAGAAGACGCAGTGGTATTCTTAGAGATAAGTAGGTGTTTTAATGACTCTAGTTGATTTTTAAATGGTTCTGGCCTTTCAGTATTCGTATTGGTGGGTATCATGATTTGTGGATTGTTTTCATTTGGTGGAGATGGGTTGTAGGTGGGATTTTCTTCAGGACTAGTAGGTGGTGGGGCTCCTTTATCAATATCATCAGAGAGCCTTTTGTCAGTCTCTTTTAGTCAGAAAATTCAAAAGACTTTGGCATGGTAAGGTCTGGAAAAATATCAACAACTTATTCTTAATGGAGTGAAAGAGAAACATGTCTTCATGGAAAACCACATCTCGAGAAACAAATGACTTATTTTCGATGTTGTATAGCTTGTAACCTTTCATTCCTGGTGGATATCCAACAAAAATAGATGGTATGGCTCTTGGGTCAAACTTTGTGCGCTGGGTTGCAAGAGTGGAGGCAAAACATAGGCAGCCAAAGATGTGCAATTTGTTATAATCAGCATTCTTGTTATTCAGTCTCATGAATGGGGTCTGCCAATTTAAGGCTTGAGATGGCGTGCAATTGATGAGAAAAGCGGTTGTCAATACACATTCTCCCCCAAAATTGATTGGAACTCGCGACTGAAAAAGCAAGGCTCTTGCAATATTGAAGAGTTGTTGATGTTTTCTCTCAACGACTGATTTTTGTCCTAGACGCTCAACGCATGAGTATTGATGGATGACTCCTTTGTTTGAGAAAAGATCAACAAAGGCTAATTCAGGAGCATTGTCTGATCTGAATGCTTTGATAGTAGTATTGTATTGATTCTCTATGAGAGCAAAGAATCTTGGTACAATTTTTTGTGCATCAGACTTATGCTTCATCCGAAACAGCCACAATGGTTAGAAAATATTTGTATCGGAATGAGTACAGTGTTGATATGGTCCCCATGTATTACAATGTATCAAATCAAACATTTTATTTGAAATGTGTCTGTTTGAGTTCAAGGGAAGTCTCTTTTGCTTAGCTAGAGGGCATATTGTACATGTATGGTGTTCTTTGGGGATGATATCTAAAGCATCTTTTAAGTAGGAGATATGCTTATGACTAGGGTGGCTAATCTATCTTGCCATCTATTTGTGTTAGTTGTGAGAGTAACAGCAGTGATGGCAGTATATTCAGTACGAAAAATAGTGGGCTTATCAGTGGCTTCAATGACAGTAGAAGGTTGAAGAAGATATAAGCCATGCCATATATTAGCTTTCCCAATCATCTTCAAATAGAACTTGTCCTGAATAATTCAGCAACCATCATAAAAATGAACTAATATTGGTAAAGTGGTATTGAAGGCATTGATTGATAGTAAATTGAAACGAAAATTCGAGAAGAACATGACATTTTGTAGAACTAATTCAGGAGCTATTTTAACCGTGCCAACATAACTAACTAGAACATGAGTGTGATTCGGTAAGGATGTTGTGGCACCTTTTATTGGTTTAAGAGAGGAAAACATGTCTTTGTTGTGGCATATATGGGTTGAAGCTCCTGAGTCAACTATCCATTGATCAAATTTCATAGAAGGTATGCTTTTAGTTTGAGAGCACATACCTGCTATATGTGATTGGTTTGATGTATCTGCCTCACTTTTTGCTTTGTTTAGGTGAGATTGCAGCATCATCAAGAGTCCTTGACATTGTTCACTGGAGAGACTTCCGAGAGGATTGTCAGATGGAACATTAGATGTGGAAGGATCATTTTTCTGTTGATTCTTCTGATAGAGGCGATGGCGAAGTGGATAACCATGGATCATGTAGCAACGATCTGCAGTGTGACCAGGCATGTTACAGTGGTTGCACATTGGTCTCTTCTTTTGCTTTGAATTTTCGGATGGTTTGGCTGTGTTGTTCTGTGAAGTTTTCACAAGAAAGGTTGCGACTTGTAACTGATTATCAGTGGAATTATTGTGGGATGAGGGGATGGCTCTTTGTTCAACTTCTTGGATAACCGAGGAGAAAGCTTTTGAGATTGAAGGTTCTGGTTCCATTAACAAAATCTGAGTACGGATAGGATTGAAAGCGTCATTTAGACCCATGAGGAAGGTCATAACATACTCTGTTTGAAAGTAGGAATTGAGATCTTTCACGACGTCACAGGTGCAGTGTCAGCAGGAGCATGACAGTCGATAGAAAGTCAATTCATTCCAGAGAGTTTTGAGCTTTACGTAGCAAGTAGTGACAGAGTCTTGCGACTGGGTTAGAGTAGAACGTTCCCTGCAGATTTGGTAGACTCGAGGCCTATTTTTGCTGGTATCTTTCTTGAAGGTCAACCCAGATTTCTCGCTGAGAAGTTCACAGTGGCAGAAATTTCTTTGGACAAAGAATTTAAAATCCAAGTTGTCACTACACTGTTGTAGACTATCCATGACTAAATAAGTTCGCCGGCGGGACGAGGAATGGAGCCATCTATGAAGCTGAACTTGTTCTTTACAGTGAGGCCGATTTTCATCGCTTGACTCTATGAGGTGTAGTTTGTCTCGGTGAGAAGGTTTGATACAAGGACGATGCTTGTACTATCAAAGTGGTGTAGAAAGTAATGATTGGAATACTGTTCTACGGCGGAGCAATTTGCGAAAGAAGAGGATGAATTGGAATAGATGGTTTTGGGGTTTGAAGTTTCTGTCGTGGTTTTAGGGTGGGCGTGGGAATGGGAAAGAAAGGAAAACTCTCAAGAGGGAAAATCTGATACCATATTAGACTCTTAAGAGTAAATTAATTTCTGCTAAAAAATTATTAATGGAGGATTGAGCTTTAAATAGCCAATGAGAAGGGTACAACTGTTGATAACAGAAAAACTAATTGTTTAACTAAAACTTTAACTAACATTTTATCCTAATAGTTTGTAATTGAGAAGTCCAAGAAATGACCAATAATCCATTTTCTAAACCTACACTACTACAAAAACAGGTTTACTTGACAGTGAAAAACTGTCAAGTAAGGGTTTACTTGACAGTTTTCAATCCGTCAAGTAAACCAGTGTCAAGAATAAGGTTTTTTTCTTGACAGTGAAAAACTGTCAAGAATAATAGTTTACTTGACAGTTAAAAACCGTCAAGAATAAAGCTTTACTTGACAGTTTTTCACTGTCAAGTAATCCAGTGTCAAGAATAAGAAAAGTTTATTCTTGGCGGTTTTCTACTGTCAAGCATTCTTTATTCTTGACGGTTTTTCACTGTCAAGTATGATGTAATTCTTGACGCTTTTCAAATGTCAAGTAATGTTTTATTCTTGAC
>JBBPDJ010036811.1:0-13676 GCA_037974625.1 Cucumis cinereus | reverse complement strand
TCAAAATAATAAAATTGTCAATAAAAAGATTTAGATTTGTTATCATCAAAACACCAATTAATTAATTAATTAATTAAAATTAATTAATTTAAGTTTAAGGGCCAAAAAACCAACAAAGATATCATCAATAAACACAATCACAAAGGTGTTTAGAAAATCTTTGAACACCCTCTTCATGAAGTCTTTAAACACTATAGAAGCATTGGTTAGCCCGAACAACATCACTATGAACTCATAATGTCCATATCACGAACAAAAAGCAGTCTTTGGAATATCACTCTCCCTTATTCTCAATTGATGGTAGCCTTAACGAAGATCAATCTTCGAGAAAACTGTAGCTCCCTGTAACTGATCAACAAATCATCAATTCTGGGCAACGGATACTTGTTCTTGATCGTTACTTTATTCAGCTCTTTGTAGTCAATGCACACATACATAGACCCATCCTTCTCAAAAATTTATTCAGTTCTCTGTAGTCAATGCACAGATGCATAAATCCAACATAACATTCCAAAATTAAATTTTACCAACAAACAATAAGAAAATTGATAAATAAAATTACAAATTACCTTAAAAATTTGAAAAAATAACTTTTTATGGCTAAACTTGTTTGCATTTGAAATCTGTGAAATATTTTTATAAATAGGGTATCTTCCTGTTGAGGTGATACGTTGGTTGGATGAAACTAAGAGTTAGATACATATTGAGAAGTCTAGGCGTTGTATCTAATTAAAGGAATTTCGAGCTAAGGTTATGAGTAATTGCTTGAAGACAAACATTATCTTAAATATAAGGGTGTGATAGGATGTAGAAATACGTTTTATTATGCGTCCATATTTAAGATTTTATTGAGAAACACATTGGAAAATTATCAAATACACTTAGAAATTATACTTTGTGCTTGTTATGCGTTCAATGTTTACAATGCGGTGTTATTAGAAAACTTTGAGTTCTTGGTGTTGTTCATCGCAGAATTTTATCAAAAGGTGGATCAAATGACTTGAAGACTTCTCAATGCATAATCAAAAGCAATGCAAAGAATTGATAAAGAAAATGGATCACTTAAAACATAGTTGGACTTTCAAGAGGCGTTGAGAATACAACAGAATCCATCACGTAGTAGAGTATGTGTCGAAGACCTAATGCTATGCAAAACTTTTGAAACCTGTTTAAGACCCACAAACTATAGAAATTATCGTCGAAAAATATGAGACGTGCTTAGTGGGTAGCGAGTGTCAGAAGAGTATACATATTTCAATCAAGAGAACATCTAATATACGAACGGATACACAAAATCTCATAGAGCAGTTCTAATACATCAGTGATCAATTTATGTTCAGATATTTTTCCTTCCATTTCAACCATCCATTCACTCCATAGTCGAGGTCTTGTAGGAGTCAATTCACTCTAGAAAAGCAAGAAATTATGAATCAGAGTATCTGTATATATTAATTCAATCATTATAAAAAAATTTCATTATCAGTATAAATACTTCATATTCCGTCACATTCATGTCTTTGGTTTCAATGATTCTTATGAGTAGCTAAGTCACTAATGGGTTAGGAAGTAAGGAATCAATCTCTAGATAAACATGGTAAATTGTTCATTGTGTATGATCTTTACCATGTCATAAACTTGAACGCATTTGTTATTATTAATGGGCTGGATAATATTTCATTTTCAAATTATTTTAAATTTTATATTCCAAAATAATAGAATCTTAAAGATTTAGATTTGATTTCTTGAATTGTGGAATATCTCTTATCCTATTGGAAGAATCCTAATATCTTTACAAAAAATATTA
Organism: Cucumis cinereus; assembly: GCA_037974625.1. NCBI lineage: Eukaryota > Viridiplantae > Streptophyta > Magnoliopsida > Cucurbitales > Cucurbitaceae > Cucumis > Cucumis cinereus. The sequence continues at coordinate 11,872 of JBBPDJ010036811.1, read as the reverse complement.
AGATATTTAAAATCTTTGATAAAAGATAATTCAATATATTCATAAGATAATTCTTTTAAGAACCTATATATATGTGAATTACTCTCGAATGTATGATGTTGGAGTTTTAATATTTCTCATTCATTATGCATATTGCAGAAGTAATGTTGATTGCTCAGTCATTAACTTTATGAAGGAGATGAGGCTCATATATTTCTCATATCTATCAGCTTGTTATGATTATATGTATATGAGCACTGGTTGATTAATTTTCGAATCTCATAAAGTTTATCTCAAAGATGTATTCTGAAGTCGAAGCCTTCTTATGGTTGCTGCTGTATGTGCTATGTTAATCTTCTGGTCTCTAACACAATAACGAAGTTGAAGTGTTATTGTAATAAATATATAATACACTATGTGGTTAGTAGTGTGTATATGATGTTCATTGTCTAGCCATTGACTATGTAAAAAACATACATTACAAGAGCTGAAAGAATTAGGGAGAGCCTAATTATTATAGATCAAGTGCTAAAAACAGGAGGAGCCTGTGTTCAACAAGATTGGGGGAGTCTATCTCAATATTGTATCTCATTCAATAAATCAGGGGGAGCCTGTATTTTTTAGATATATGTTAATTGTGCAGTATTTCCTATAGATGTTGCTTCAGTTTGTTTTAGTTATCTAAGTCGATTGTTTAGATTTTAACAACTTTATTCTCACTTGATTGTAAGCATACAAACTCTTGTTAATTAGTGAAGCATTGTTCTTTTAGGGCATACGTGATTGTAAGCCGAACTGGATTACCAATTTTATGTGTTCTCTATTTTATTATTTGATGCATCTTGTGTTACTCGTTCAGTTAATAACTGTATAAATAACTAAGTGATTACTGGAAATTGGGTCTATTTCCTTTTTCAATTGGTATCAGAGCGGGTTACATCTACTATAGCAACAATAGATACAATTAGAGAATGAAGTTCTACTACTAGACCACCCATACTCGATGGGACAAACTATGCATACTAGAAAGCTTGAATGACAACCTTTTTTAAGTTTATTGATAACAAGACTTGAAAGGCTGTACTAACTAGCTGGACAGCTCCTGAAATCACTGCAGAAGATGGTGTTGTTACGCCTAAACCTGAGAGCACTTGGCTGAAGCAGAAGATAATACAACACTCGGAATTTCACGAGCTTTAAATTCTATAATTAATGGTGTTGACAGGAATGTTTTAGATATATTAATTCAAGAGTCGACAAAAAGAAGTAGAACTAGAAGGAAATAATCAACTGACTAAAAACAGTTGAAGTTTTAGATACAGTGAATGTGAAGGCTTCAGACATTATCAAGCTGAATGTCCTACCTACTTAAGAAGGCATAAAAAATGACTGGTTATAACTCTGTCAGATGAAGACACAAGTTCAGATAGTGATAGTGATGGAGAAATTTGTACCTTGTTAAGTCATGACTTTAAAGATAACACCAGTAATGATGAAGATTTTGAACCACTTAACAGAGAGCAAATAACTTGAGCAATGACAATTGCTGAGGAGTATGCAAAATCAGCTAAATTTGAAAGTAATGAAGAAGATCTAGCTGCCATAGAACAACAAAAATGGCGAATACAAGATCTAATAGAAGAAAATCATAGATTATTGACTCTCATCTATGATCTCAAGAAAGAACTAAGAGAAACACATCATAAACTAGAAACTATCTCAAAATTTTTACGAATGCTAAATCAAGGAACAAAAAATTTAAATGAAATGCTCAATTTGAATAGGACCTTAGGTGACAAGAGAGGAATTGACTATGATCAGTCAAACCAAAAAAATGTTTCTCAAGAGAAGACTGCTCCAGTTCATGTAAGAAATACTGTTAATCAGATACAGAAGACAATACTCAAGATAACAAGTAAAAGAAGATGGGTATGCAATTAAGGTGGAAGACTAGGACATATTCGTCCTTATTGTTTTCATCTTCGTTCTGCTCATATTTACAAAAGAAAGAATATTCTAGCAAAGACTTAAAAAATTCGAGATCACAAGTTCAAGAAAACTAAGTTCGAATGGAGAGTCAAGACAAATCCCAAATGAAATGTTGTTTTAACCACAATACATCAATCTTCCAAAGAAGATTGGTATTTTGTTAGTGGCTACTCACAACATATGACAGGTAATCAAGCACTTTTGTCTCGATTGAACGAATGTAATGTTGGATGTGTAACATTTGACGATGGTGCTAAAGGGAAAGTTCTTAGCAAAGGTGACATTGTTAAGTCAAACTTGCTTGTTCTACATGATGTACTCTTGTGGAAAAACTCACTTCAAATTTAATTAGTATAAGTCAATTGTGCGACCAAGGATATCATGTTACCTTCTCAAAAGATAAATGTTCTATAACAGACATCAATCCCACAGTAAGCATGATTGGAACATGACTCTTTGACAATTGTTATCACTTGAATCCTTTAGAAGATCACGAAGTTTGTAATATGTCTAGAACTGAGAAAGCAACTTTATGGCATAAAAGTAGCATGAGTTCTATCAGGCGAGCTGTTAATGAAGAAGCAGTGCTTGGGATTCTGTCTTTAAAAAGATTCTATGTGGAGATTGTCATATAGGGAAACAAATCAAAGCAGTGCTTACTACAGCACAACGAGAGTCTTAGAATTATTCTAATGGAATCTATGCAGACAGAAAGTCTAAAAAAAATACGATGTTGTGTGTGTGGATGATTACTCAAGATTTACCTCAGTTCGCTTTATCAGAGAGATGTCTGATGAAAGAATATTCTTAGGCTATTTATTAACTAGCCATGCATTCAAAGTGTTTAATAAAAAAAAACACATACTATAGTATAATCTGTAAATGTTATAATTTATGATCTATGGTCATTGATGCAATACAAGATGATGATGAACTATTAACGTCATTAGACAAGCAAGACAGTAGCACCACGAAGCAGTGTGAAGCCACTCATGCTGTATCCATTGATAATCATAATAATAAGGAAGTGTGTGCTTCAACTGATGATAACATTATTGGCAAATCTGAGCAATCAAGGTGTGAAGACGATTCTTTAGAATCCTTTACAAGGATACAGAAAAATCATCCCTTGACAAATGTAATAGGTGATCCACAATATGGAATTACAACAAGAAGAAAACAGAGAATTGACTATGCACAAATGATAGGGAATGTGTGTTTTACTTCTTCTGTAGAACCAACTAATGTTTCTGAAGCTCTCAAAGATGAGTTTTGGATAAATACAATGCATGAAGAGTTATTTCAATTCGAGATGAATAAAGTCTGGACTCTTGTTCCAAGACCAGAAAATGTTAATATAATAGGTACTAAATAGATATTCAAAAATAAAACAGATGAATTTAGAGCTATAACCAGAAACAAAGCTAGATTAGTAGCTCAAAGGTATAATCAAGTCCACATAGTAGATTTTTACGAAACTTTTGCACCAGTAGCTAGGATGCAAGCCATTCGCTTACTGCTCGAATATCCTAATCACTCAAATTTAAACTGTATCAGATGGATGTTAAAAGTGTCTTTCTCAATGGGTACTTAAAAGAAAAGGTTTTGTAGCTAAACCTAAGGGTTTTATAGACCCCAACAATCCAAATCATGTTTACAAGCTGTGAAAAGCTTTATATGGTCTCAAACAAGCCCCTCGAGCCTTATATGATTGTTTGGCTGAGTTTTTATCTAACAAGGGATATACTCGAAGGAGCATAGACAAAACACTTTTCATCAAAAGACTTAAAAATCAGTTCATTATTGCTCAAATTTATGTAGATAATATTGTTTTTGGAGGATCTCCTCATTCTATGGTGGATAATTTCGTTCAACAAATGAAGTTCGAATTTGAAATGAGCATGGTAAGAGAATTGACATACTAAAAATATGATCAAGAAATTTGGACTTAATAAAGTTCAATCCAAACGAACTCCAACTGCAACTCATGTGAAGATGTCCAAAGCAGTTGATGTTCCCATAACAGATGAAAGTACCTACAAAAGCATGATAGAAAGTCTTCTCTACTTAACAACTAGTAGACCAGATATATCCAATTCTGTAGGGTATGTGCACGATATCAGTCTGATCCACAAATTTCACATCTGGCTAGAGCGCATTCTAAACTACATTCATGGGACAACAAACTATGGCCTCTGGTACTCATTTGATATTAATCCTACGCTTGTAGACTATTGTAATGTTGATTGGGCAAGCAGCTCAGAGGACATAAAAAGCATATCTGGTGGTTGTTTCTTTCTTGGAATCAATCTCATATCATGGTTTAGCAAGAAATAAAATAGTGTCTCCATATCAACCACTGAAGAAGAATACATAGCAACAGGAAGTAGTTGTGCACAACTAATGTTGAAAGATTATGAAATTGATCAGGATGTCATGACTTTGTATTGTCACAATATAAGTGCAATCAATATCACCAAGAATCCAGTACAACGTAGTAGAACGAAACACATTGACATTCAACACCACTTTATTCGGAAGTTAGTTAAAAATAAGATAATCACTCTCGAGCATGTCCAGACTACTACTCAATTATCTGACATTTTGACCAAACCCCTTAATGCTTCGACTTTTAAGACTCTACGGGTAAGCCTAAATATTTTCAAACTCAATTTTTTAGTTATTTTCTTTATGGTCTGTAAATAGTACTTAGCAAAAGATCCATAAGCCCATTATTTTTTTCCTTTTATCCTTGAATTTACTAGCGTCATAGGGTATTATTTTGAATTAAATAAAAATGTCTCCTCTCATTCCCTCATTTCACCTGAAGAAGTAGAATGAAGAGGAACTTTGTTTGCATCAAGGGTAACAATGGTCTTAACTCGTCGTGGATCCTATAATCAGGAAGAAATTTTGCGTTCTCAGCTTCACAGAAACATTCATGGTGTTCGCATGTGTGGTTCTTCATCCCCTGTGAGTAAGAAGAAGAAGGTCACGTTTTTGCAAATTGAAGATTCTTCGCTTGCTGCTCCTGGTAATGTTATCTCAAATACTGATATCCTTAGTACGAATGTTGATGATAGACTGACTGACCTAGGCATAACACAAGTATTTCAAATTTGCATAAGTTAGCATATGTTTCCATTACGAATGTTGAGTCTGTTTCAGTTTCTCCAAATACTGAGTCCATTGTCCATTCACCTGTTGAAACCCCAAAATTCTCCTACTACATCTGGTTCTGATTCTCATGTTGATCATACTCCGTCTACCAATGTTGATCCTAAAGTTAGTACAAATTCTCTTCTTGATAATCCATTACCATCTAACTCTGAAGTGTACTTAATCTTTTCCCTACTCATTCTCATACTGAAGAACCACTAGAGTTACCTGAGAAATCTTTAGTACCAGCTAGCTCTATAGCTTCTGATGATGATATTTGAATAGCTGAACTTATTAAGACAACCAAATGTTCTGTTGTGTCATCATCCTCAAAGACAAAGAAAAACCAGAAAGGGAAGGGAAAACAGTCTGCACCTGAGATAATCCATCCTAAAATCGTTAAGGGTACAAAATTTGTTGCTACTAAATTGGGTCGTCGTAAAATTTTCCATAATGTTCCCTCTGTGCCTTTAGATAGAGTTTCTTTTCACTATTAAGAAAATGTTGCAAAATGGAGGTATGTTGTTCAAAGAAGAATATTTGATGAGGTAAATATTTCTAATAAGCATCATTCCTGTATAGAGATTATGGATCTCATATATCGAGAAGAGATGACCAAAACAGTGTCCCAAGTAGGATCCTTCTATCCACAGTTTATTGTAAACCTTCCAGCAGGATTTAATGACCCTAGTGACTCAGAGTATCGAAGGGTTCATGTTCGTGGTCTACTTTTTGATATATATGTTGCAGCTATATATCACTATCTTGAATTGGAACAGATAGCTAACACTCCCTCTCAATTTCCTACATCTGAAGTATTAGCAACAGATTGACTGGTGGACTATCAAAACCTGATCGTCCTCTGGACATTTGCTTGCTCATTGACTGTTAAATATGCCATTTTCTATAAGATTGGTATAGCTAACTAGACTCCTTCATCTCACGCATCAAGTGTATCAGTTGTTCTTGGCAATCTAATTTATCAGATTAGCACTTGTGCTCCAATAAATGTTGGAGAACTTATTTTGTCTCAGATTATGTGCCACGTTGAGTCTTTTGGACTAAAAAATCTTCTTTTCTTTACAACGATTGCTACCTACTCCAGAAGGTGCCTCTACTGTTGTTCCTTTGAATAATCTGTAATTTCTTTCAGGTAACTAAGGGGGAGAAAATAATGGATGTGTATGTTTGATGTTTTGGTACTTTGGGTGTGTGCTTGGTATTTTGGGTGTGTGTTCACTTACCTTTCTCATAAACTACTATCTACCAACCTTTTGTCTTTGTCTACCTATTGTTGACTCTGGACCTGCCTTATGAACTGATTATTCAAAATTCATCTCTTTTTAGCCTTATTAAATCATTTTATATGTCCTTAATAAGTGGGTCCATGAGTACATGATTAGATTAATAGTGGTTGCCGAAAAAGAAATATTATTTGCAAAAAGGAGAGATTGTTATTATGAATTGGTTGGATAATATTTCTTTTCCAAATTATCTTAAATTTTATCTTCCAAAAATATAGAATCTTGAAGATTTAGATTTGATTCCTTGAATTGTTGAAGATCTCTTATTCTATTGGAAGAATCCTAATATCTTTACAAAAGATATTAAGATATTTAAAATCTTTGATAAAAGATAGTTCAATATATTTTTAAGATAATTATTTTAAGAACCTATATATATGTGAATTACGGCTGAAGGAGAGTTGTGCAACTAGAAAATAAAAAACGGAAGAAAGGTTGCAGAGGATATACTCTCGAAGGTATGATGTTGGGGTTTTAATATTTTCCATTCATTATGCATATTGTAGAAGTAATATTGATTGCTCAGTCATTAACTTTATGATGGAGATGAGGCTTATATATATACCAGATCTATGAGCTTGTTATAAATATATGTATATGAGCACTGGTTGATTAATTTTCGAATCTCATAAAGTTTATCTCAAAGATGTACTCTGAAGTCGAAGCCTTCTTATGGTTGCTACTGTATGTGCTATGTTAATCTTTTGGTCTCTAACATCATAACGAAGTTGAAGTGTTATTGTGATAAATATATAATACACTATGTGGCTAGTAGTGTGTATATGATGTTGATTGTCTAGCCATTGACTTTGTGAAAAACTAGGGGGAGCCTAATTATTATATATCAAGTGTTAAAAACATTAGGAGCCTGTGTTCAACCAGATAGGGAGAGTCTATCTCAATATTGTATCTCATTCAATAAATCAGGGGGAGCTTGTATTTTTGAGATATATGTTAATTGTGCACCATTTACTATAGATGTTGCTTCAGTCTGTTTTAGTTATCTCAGTCAATTGTTTAGATTTTAATCGCTTTATTCTCACTTGCTTGTAACCATACAATCTCTTGTTAATTAGTGAAGTATTATTCTTTTAGGGCATACGTGCCTCCAGATGTAGGTGGTATCCACCGAACTGGTTACCAATTTATTGTGTTCTCTATTTTATTATTTTATGCATCTTGTATTACTCATTCAATTAATAACTTTATAAATGACTATGTCGTTATTGAAGATTTGGTCTATTTCATTTTTCAGCATTGAAAGAGTGCATTCAAGTAAAGGTAGTCAACTGCTCGAAAGAGTAAGTAACTACCATGGTAAGCAAAGATAGGAAGTAACTTAGAAATAAGAAGAAATCTATCTTATTGTCAGTGCATCATTTATATCTAGAAATGGAATATTTGTGGCATTAGGACGCCGAAAGTTTTCTTTTCTTAATTAGTACTAAGTGCATTCATGTAACTCATGTTAGTGAAAGGATTAAAATAGCTTATTAACCCTGTCTACTGCATAGTTCCTAAAACAAATTATCTGCATTGTTTTGAAGCTAACCAATACATCTCCACTTTCATTTATCTACCACATACCAACTGGGTAGATTAAATTAAATTAGACTAGTATAGCGCATCGTTGAACTCTCTCCTTTCTTTGTTAACTCTTTTATCCAAAAGCACAGTAGGTAATTCACTAGTTAAATAACAAATTGCTTCTATTCGACCCTAGACTTACCAGGTACCTAATGGAGTTTATACTTGGACTAGGTTAGGAAAACTTGTAACGCATAACCATTCGATCTCATAACATAATCATTTTGCACATGGCAAATGCAACACCATTTCATAAAAGAGAGTAGTGTAATCTTTGGACGACTTGCTAAAGGAGAAAGGGAAAAGCAACACCACGTGAGGCAGATCAAAAGCCAAGAGGTTTCAAGGTTCATTCACTTCAAACAAAAGTCTAAGGCCTATCGTAGGGTTCTATGAAGAGGAAGCATAAACTCTCCATCAACCACAATGATGCATTGACTATCACCTTCATAATAGCCAATATCAATATTCAACGAGTAATTAAATATCTTATATTTAATTAAATCCATATTTGAATCACATTCAAATACTAAATCCTCTCATAATCTATAATTTTAATATGTATCATATACGCATTAATTTTAATCTATACTTTTAACATGAATTTGATTCACATTAACTCAATATTTGGACTCATTCAAGTATTTTATTCTCTCATTAATTGACTTTGAATCAAATCCAAAATTAAAATTCATATTATAAAGTTTAATTAAAATATAAACTTTATACTATAATGTACCACCATACCTTATATTAATTCCCTTAGTCAATTTGAACATTTCAAATTATATCCAAAATATATTAATCTCATTACCCTTTAAGAGCTAGGAAGTGGACCTCATGGACCTACAGATCGGAAACTATAACGATGTGAGAAAAATTAGCTAAACTTATTAACCACATTAATCAATATTTGTTAACTGTGTGTACACTCCACTAAAGACTCACGGCTAAACTCTTCTCACTGTAGATATATTTATGTGTCCATGGATGTAGACCATTAACAGCAAGTTAGTCCTTCACAAGTGTTCGTAACTCGAACTGGGTCAAATTACCATTTTACCCCTTGGTTACTTCTTGGTCCTTAAATACCAATGATCCTCTAATGAACAACATGCTTAGAGTCCAACCAATAAGCAGAAATTTCTCTCGTGCCATAGAGAGGATAGGGTCCTTTGTTCAAGTTTCGGAGACACCAATTAAGGGAACACTCATCTACTTACGTTAAAGTCGGAAAGGAATGAATTTCATCTTGTGTGATTATGTTCCCAGCTCCCCACTCGATCTTGTCCCCAAAATGGTAAGCTTATTGAGTCGGCAAAGAGACCACTCTCACCCATATAAATCAAAGGACAATACCTCGTGAACAGGAGTTCATAATACATTCAGGATTAAGACTAAGTTGCCTAGGTCATCCTATTTGAAATAGAAATCTAACTAGTCAACAGGGTTACATCTAGTGGTTACTATTCCGTGGTCCAGTCTTATGCAAACTCATTGCATAGGATACCCCCACGTCCGTGTCACCTACACAAACACATTAGATCATTGTGTTTGTATCAAATACAAAGTGGGTTGTATCCATAGTGTTACCAGGATAAAGTACCCAATCTTATTCTTATACTACAAACCCTTTAAGCTGTATCTCGAACATTGATCCCTGTATGTCTCCACATACTATTCAAGACTCAAAAAATAGCTTAAGATGTTAGTTTATTGGATTTGGGTTAATTAGACAAAAAGAATCAATTACTAATCATTTAAATTGAAATAATAACTGTTTATTAATAACGGTCACGATTTACATTTACTATCTACGAGTTTTAGAACATAAAACCCAACAAGATGGAGGAAAATTAAAGAGATGCTTAACCCCATTGGTAAGATTTGGAGGAAAGATAGTTGTTCCAAAAGGAAGCAATGGGCTGCTAGTGACATTTGGAAAGGATTCCAAGGCTTAAAATCATAAATTTCCTAGTTGTGGATTTCCATCATCTTACAATGTGATACTTTGGAAGATTGACATTACACGAATTAAAGGTTGTACCATCTATATGCTATCAAATGCTGATTTTTTTGGATCAGAAGGGAATGAGAGAAATTAAAGGAGAGCATAACGCAACAATACAGTGTTATTTTATAGCTTTAAGGAAGACTAAGATTAATAATAAAGTAACATGGAGTTTTAGTTGATTAGAAAGAGTTGTTTTTTTTTCTTTTTTTTCATTCAATTATTTTAAATAAGTTCTTTTATTATTACGTTTGTCGGGTTTTATCTTCTAAAATTCGTGGTTTGTAAATGATAAACATATTTTGTTATTCAATAAAGTTTTAATCAAAGTATTATTCAATAACGTTATTGTTGAATAAATGATTTGCTCCTTATAATCGTGAATCCAATAAACTAAAGTTCATTGGCTTTAGTATATGTACTTGAACTTTATGTATTGACACAAAATATGAACAAGTTTGTGTTTATAACCTAAACGATCTATAGTATAGGAAAAAGGTTGGGCGCTTTATTATAGGGACACTATGGATGCGACCCACTTTTTATTTAATACAAACGCTTGTATTCTAGATCATTCATTTAGAGACATGTGAGTGAGAGCATTGATAACTTGTAGAAATACAAGTTATAATAGCATTTTACTTATAATAATGAGGAAGAATTAAGAGAAAGTGAGATAAAATGAGTGAAAATTCATGAAAAAGATAATCGAGCATTAGTGGATTTAAGATAATAAATACATATTTGGCCGAGTTGGTTATTTATTGAGGAACGACAAATTATTAAATATATATAGATATACTTAATTGGAGAAAAAATGGATAATAAATGAGGGGAGAGAAATATTAAATGTATATTTAATTGTTAAAAAGACTTACAAGGTTATATATATATAAAAAAAGTTGTGTACCTAAAAGAAAGAAAGTTCCAATTTCTTCTTTTTCACATTCAACGACAACCCCCTTTTAGGTTTTTAAATGGCAGTCACCTCTTCCCGTCCGACATTGAGCATCGCCACCGCTCTTTGTCCGTTGTCCTTTCCCATTGTCACTACTGCTCATCAGATCTGTGAGGTTGGTGAGATTTGTTTTGGCTTTTCTTAATATGTTCTTGAATGTTATTGTCCTTTATAGAAAAGAACACTACAAGAAATTGGACATACAATGACACTTATGAACAGTGCAAATGAGAGGGGGAAGAAAAACTGTGTCATCTTTTCCAAAAATCGGGTTTTTGATGGAAAAAGACGGAAGTTTTTGGATTTACGAAATTTCGTGATGCATTTTTCGCGTCACAAAAAGACGATGCGAAAAACCCGTCGTCTTTTTTCATTAAAAGTTTTTGCTTCTGCCCTAGCATTAAAAAAAACGCACGGCCCCCCTTCTTTTCTCACGTTTTGCTCGAAGCCCAATCAATCCATTTGCCCAGCCTCCCAATCTCATCTGTCTTCAACGTCCGACAACCATCGTCGAAGGTCCACCCACTCCAGCGTCGAATCTCTGTCTGTCGACCTTTGTCTCCGTCAATAGCCACGCCAAACATCATTTTTTGTTGTGCAATATTAGAAGACAAAATCCATCCGCCCCTTCAGGTTTGTTCCATTTCTTTTCATTGCCCGCACTCAATTCATGTTGGCAAATAGGTAGGTAATTCTATTAAACATTTGTATCAAAAACCATGTCCAACACTTTGTCTCATCACATAGGTTACAATGTGTTTGATTAAATGCCTCAATGGAAGATTTTGTTGCTTTTTCTTTTATTTTTTTTGTTCCAATACAAAATCCAACCTAGAACCATATTGTATCATTTTTTGTTCCTAAACCATGATTTGAATACTAATT
>JBBPDJ010036810.1:0-13679 GCA_037974625.1 Cucumis cinereus | reverse complement strand
CTCACGTATATTCAATATCTACACAATGGTAACCTTACCCCAATACACGTCGTCTCCATCACCGCTCCTATGTGCACTAGAACTTGGCTACAGGGGGGAAAAACATTTGAAAACATTAGCTAACGCCCAGTGACTGAAAGGTTTTTAAAATAAACTTATATAACATGTGTTCAATAAAGTATAAGCAGAAATGATTTGATAGCTATAGGAAAACATGATTTAAGCATCTGAAATGCTTAACGTAAAAAAGTTATAAGCATATTTAAATCGTTCAAAACCTGTACATATCCAAATCAATTTCAAAGGTCGTGAAAAATATGCGACCGAGCATAGCTCACGTATGTTTCATGTGGACAATGTAACATACGACCATATACAGCTCACACATATTTATCATCTTCCTCGTACCATATTCCAATCCACTACATTAGAACCACTGAATATACGATCGAGACACCTCACACACGATCCAACGAAAACATGTGGCCAAACTGACCTCACGCATACTCATGATCAAACCTTTATCACATCTCGGCCTACCACGACAGAATACACTGGACATACGACCGAGAATAGCTCACACATGATCTGTAATACCCTACTTCCTATTTAAGTTGTTGTTGTACTTGTATTAATAAAACAAAGGAGGGTATTTTAGTAATTTTTTATAAAGGATATTTTAGTAATTTTGTTTAAGAATTGGAAAAAATTTAATATTGTAGTTTTGTTTAATAAATAAATAAATAAATAAAATAATGTTTAATAAAAGAAAAAGAACAAAAATGGGGAAAGAAAAAGAAAAGATATTTATTTATTTATTTATTTATTTATTTTGTATTTATCATTTATTAAAAAGAAAAAAGGGGAAAATTGAAGTTTTTTAAGATGTGTGCCATGAAGTGATAAGGAAGAAGTTTTTTTTAAAAAAAAAAGTTGGGTTGCAATCTTTATCCAATTTGTGTAATTGGATGAAGTGTTCTGTGGGAAAGTTTGTTAATTAAGCTACCATCAACCAAATTAAAGGAGAAGAAGAGAAGAAAAGGAGAGAAAACCTAAGAGAGAGAGAGTTTTCTAGGCAAAATGTGTTTTTGAACTTGGAAGAAAGTGATGATTTTGTACTCAATTCTTAACCGAATTGAGTGAAATTTGTGTATAAATTGCTTAGAAAAGAGAGAGGAAGCTGAAGCACAGCTCAATTTGGAGAAATTTGGCCGAAGAGACCATTGAATTTGAAGAAAAAGAGCTCGGGCTGCTGGAAAACGCGAAAAACGAACCCGAAACTTTGAAAATTAAATTCTCTGTCTACAGGCCGAATTAAGATCTAATTTGTGGAGGTAAGCTAGATTATTAGTTCATTTAAAGTTCTGTAAAAGGAATTGAGTTAATTTTGTCTGTGTAGGAAGAAATCGAAGTTGTAAATCTCGGTTTTAAGCATGCCGAAAAACTGAGCAAAGTGACTTCAAGAGGCAATTTCGAGCTATCCACGAGGAGTTTGAAGCTAATCGTTTTAGGTAAGAAAATAGATTCATGTAGAAATCGTTTGGCATAGGTTAGAGCTTCTAATTGTTAGTAGATCGAGATAATTGTCTCGCCGAAGTTGGGTCAATGCAGTGGCCGGAAAACTAATAGTTTAAATTGAATATTCTGTGAAGAAGAAGAAGATTATTTATTTATTTATTTATTTATTATTATTATTATTAATATTATATATATGTATGTATGTATGTATGTAATTATATTTATAAATAATATTTAGGAGAAAATAATTTATTCAAAAAGAAAAATTAAGGAAAATTCGATTTTCCTCGATTTTTGTGCCAAGTGATTTAAGGTTCGATTCTGAATTTATTTTCAGGAGATTCGGAGATCGAGATAATTTACAAGCCAGGAATATCTCGTCAAGTTTGTGAGTAATAGTATTGTTTTAATATTTTAATATTAAAATAATTACCGTAATGCATGTTTTTCGAGAATTTACAAAATTCTTAGAAAATTTCAGAAAAATTATGTTGTTCATATTTTTCGATGTACTTTCACATGGTAACTTTTTTGAAGCATGATTTAACTGTTTTAAGGCATTTTCGATAGTTTGATTATAACAATATTATATTGTCACGTTTTACGAGAAAATGTCTATTTTCGAAGTAAGCATGTTTTATAATATGTTCGGCCCTATTTATGTTTACTGAGATGATTTTGATGATTTTCATGATTATTTGAGCATGTTTTGATTGTTATAGGGCCTAAGCACGTTTTGTACGTTTTACGAGATTTCTCGAAATCATGAGTTACGATGGTTTAATGTTTTTATAAGATTTCTACCATGTTATAAGTTATGTTTAAGCATGATTTCAAGTACTACGAGTTTCATGAAGATTTGATAAATGATTTAAGATGATGATATGTTTTATGTGACTTGCATGTTTTACGATGATTTGTTTTTAAACATGTGTATCTATGTAAGTCTGAGGCTACTATACAAGGTGTGCACACTAGGGTATGCACTGTCTTGTGTGAGGGTTCACCCCACCATGGCACAAACATTTTGGGCGGTGGCTCCGCTACTTCGTAGTTATGCCCTGTCATGGTGTTGAGATTACTCCATCATGGCAAAGACGTTGCAAGTGTTGGTCCCACTGCAACGTAGATTCGCTACCTTAGTGCTGGATTCGTCCCACTTTGGCAAAGGCGTTATAGTTTCTAGCCCCACTATAACGTAGGATACTGTCGTTGTATTGAACTAGCTCCACCTCGACAAAGACGTCGTTGGTCTTGATCCAACCACGGCGTAGATATAGCTGTCGTTAGTGTGAGATTACTCCACTGCGACAAAGACGTAGCTAGTGCTGGGTTTTTCCCATTACTACATAGTTCAGTTTGATACATATCGCTTACAAATTTTCAAATATTTATGTTTTAGTGTGATTTCTATTATGCATAGTTTTACCATGCTTTACAGATAAGTATCGTGCAAGCACCTTTCAAGTGATTTCAGTTTAAACTGTGATTTATAGTTTCAGTTATGATTTGATTTGTGAAAAGTTTCTAAGTCAACGATTTCTAGCTATGCTATATATATGTTTTAAGTATTTTCTATTAAAGCATCACTCACTGGGCGTTTTAGCTCATTCTTTCAATTGTTTTCAGACTTTTCAGGTAGAGATCGTGATCCCGGAGCCTGACCTACCACAGTTTGTCTGCTACTCAAGAGTTTTAGTACTATTGTACGTTAGTAGTAAATCATGCATGTTACTGTTATAAATAGTTTAGGTACAATGAGATGGGTTGTATAAAACAGTATAGGTTGCACTATGTAGAAGATATTTGTTTAGTTTTCGCTGTTATGTATTATGTTTGAGATTGTTTTTCCGCAGTTAAGTTAAGATAGTCAGTGAGGATCGTCAAGGTAAGGACGAGATTCGCTGGCTTCACGCCGTCTCCTAGGCTAGGAGTAGAGAGTCTGGGAGAGGATTTGACAGTTTGGTATCAGAGCAAGAGTTTAGTACTTTGGGATGTTCAGAAGAGTAAAGAGTGTTTAAGAGTCTAGTAACATGCATGTAGGTAAGAGGCAAGGGTAACATGTCTAATAGATTGACGTGATACAGGAAATTATGCCTCCTCAAAAGGAAAGCAGACAGCATAGGCAGGACGTAGAAGGGATGCGAGATCCTACTCTGGTTTAGTTTGAAGAGGAATCTAGTACCTCAAGAGAACAAGCAGATTTAGAGAGCCGTATGTTTTCGCAATTCGTGCAGAGATTAGCGGAATCACTTGGATCATTATCCACTGATTCAGATGGGAGATATAGTATTGAACGACTCAAAGCTTTGGGAGCTACAGTATTTGAGGGCTCGACTGACCCAGCAGGTGCAAAAGCTTGGCTGAATCTATTGGAGAAATGTTTTAGTGTTATGGACTGCCAAGATGAGAGGAAAGTCAGACTGGCAGCGTTCTTGTTGCAAAAAGAAGCAGAAGACTGGTGGAGATCAATAGAATCACGACTAAGGGATACCAGTACCATGAGCTGAGAAACCAAATAATTTTTTAAGATAAGTACTATCTTAGTACTTACTGTGAAGCCAATAGGGATGAATTCCTCAGATTTGTACAGGGTACACTGTTAGTTGTAGAATATGAGAGGACGTATACCGAGTTGTCACGCTATGCTCATACTATTATAACATCAGAGACTGATAGGTGTCGACAGTTTGAGAAAGGACTGAGGATGAACATCCGAACATCAGTCACTGCTATAGCAAAGTGGGCAGACTTTTCACAGTTGGTCGAGACAGCGATGCGAGTAAAGCAAAGCCTGAGTGAGGGCAGGCAAGACATGGGAGCTAGTCGAACTGCTTCTACGACTAGTAGTTTTCGTGGATGAGACCAGTAGAGATTTACTCCAGGAGTGTCTGGAAGGAGAGATTTTAAATCTTGCTCTCCTAGTCAGTCTTTCAGGAGAGATGGCTCAGGGAGTGCTTCTCAAAAGACCTCTAGTCTATCATCTGGATCATCATTAGGATAGAGGTCAGGACAGGGATCTATCAGTAGCCCTGTTGACAGAAGACTATGCAATAGTTGTGGCAGAGCACACAGGGGATCGTGTATGGCAGGAGAAGGTATCTGTTTCTACTGCAAACAACCCGGCCATTTCAAGAGAGAATGTCCACAGCTGCAGGCAGGAACTCAGAGCGGGCACCAGGCCCCAACACATCAATTCAGTCAGCAGATGATTTCAGGGGCTAGTGGCAGTAGTTCTACTTGTGCTAAGCAGAAAGGGGTTGCAGGACGACCTCGACAGCAGGGAAAGATATTTGCAATGACTCAACAGGAAGCGGACAACGCGCCAGATGTCATTACTAGTACGTTACTTGTCTGCAATGTACCTGCACATGTATTGCTTGATCCTGGAGCTACACATGATCCACAATATCTGCACAGTAGTGAGAAATGGATCAGTATGGCTTACAAATATTTGTCGTCTCTTGCCGTTGTAATAACGATCCTGAACTTTTGCGATAGCTGCAGTACTATCGCAATGGATCAGTATGGCTGGTACTGGTTTATCCCATATAGGAATCTTAGATAGAAAACTTTGAAGTCAGCTTGCTTCTTTACTAGTTGTTGCTAGTGCTATCATTTCGGACTCCATCGTTGATTGGGCTAGAATAGTCAATTTCTTAGATTTCCAAGCAACAACTCCACCTGCTATATTGAATATATAGCCACTCGTGGCCTTAGAGTCATCCGAGAGGGAGTTCCAATCAGCATCGTTTTAACCTTCTAGGACAGCGAGAAACTTTTGATAATGTAATCCTAGGTTTTAGACTTTCTTTAGGTATCTCATGACTCTCTCCATAGCATTTCAATGCTCTATACTAGGTCTACTTGTAAACCTACACAATAATCATACAGCATAAGCTATGTCTGGTCTAGTGCAATCAGCAGCATACCTAAGACTGTCGATGATGTTCGCATACTAAGATTGATTAACACTGTCACCAGTGTTCTTGAACAATTTTACACTAGGATCATAAGGAGTGCATGCAGGTTTACTATCAAAATAATTATATTTCTTTAGAATCTTTTCTATGTAGTAAGATTGATCAAAAGAAATCTAGTTTTCAAACCTAGTGATTTTTATACCTAAGATTACATTAGCTTCTCCTAAATATTTCATGTCAAAGTTTGCACTCAACATTGATTTTACATCATTTATGACGTGCAAGTTTGATCCAAAAATTAACATATCGTCTACGTATAAGCATATAATAGTGCATAGGCTATTTTCATACTTATAGTGGATGCATTTGTCACTTTCGTTAACTTTGAATCCTTTAGAGATGAGAAGGTTATCAAAGTTCTCATGCCATTGTTTAGGAGCTTGTTTTAGTCCATAGAGAGATTTATCTAATTTACAGACTTTGTTTTCTTGACCATGAACTATGAAGCCTTCAGGTTGTTCCATATAAATCTCTTCTTTTAATTCACCATTTAAGAAAGCGGTTTTAACATTCATTTGATGTATTAAAAGATTATTAAGGGCTAATATAGAAATCAACACTCTAATTGAGGTGATTCTAGTCACTGGGGAGAAGGTATCAAAGAAGTCTATGTTTTCTTTTTGTCTAAAACCTTTAGCTATGAGTCTAGCCTTGTATTTGTCTATTTTTCCATCAGGTTTGAGTTTCTTCCTTAGAACCCATTTTCATCCTATGGCTTTGTAGCCGGGAGTAGGTCTACTAAATGTCAAGTCTTAATTGACTTAAGAGAGTCAATTTCATCGTTAATAGCTTCTTGTCATAAGTTGACATCTACTGAGGATAAGGCTTCTGTTAGATCTTTAGGGTCTTCTTCTATGTTATAGGTTTCGTAGTCATTTTCAAAGTCCTTAGGGGTTCAGATGCTCTTGCTTCTTCTAGGCTCAGGATCTAGTTCCTCACTTGAATTTTGAGTTCTAACTAAGGGTAAACTACTGGAACTTGAGCCTCCACTAGTTAGGATACTAGAGCTAAAGCCCCCACTAGTTCTTGATTTGAAAGAAAATCTATCCTCAAAGAAATTAGCATCATTTGATTCTACAATTACTTGGTTTACTAAAGCATAGAACCTATAGGCTTTATTGTTGATTGCATAACCAATAAAAACACATTCATAGGCTCTACTAGCTAGTTTGTTTCTTTTAGGATCTATAATTCTAACAAAGGGTAGACAACCACAAGTTCTAAAAGTATGACAAGTTTGGTTTCTTATTCTTAAGGACTTCGCAAGGTGATGCTGTATTCTTAGATTTTAGAATTCTATAAAGAACATAACACACTGTTTGAATAATCTAACCCACCAATATGTGCAGCTCCTGAATCGAGTAAAATAGCAACCACTAATTCTGATTGAGTTCTATTTTTTCTTTCGGTTTTACCGTTCATTTCAGGAAAATAGGGCTGTCTTTTCATGTATTATTCCATGTGTGTTATAAAAGTTATTAAAGGCAACTGAATCATATTCAGTTCCCCTATCACTATGAAGTCTTTTAATTTTTCGATTAAACTAATTTTCAATTTCAGTTACGCATAACTTAAACATGCCAAAGGGATCACTTTTATTTTTCAACAGATAAATACGAAAAATAAAAGTGTAATCAGAACAGTCATCAATAAAAGTTATAAAATATCTTTTACTGTTCCTAGTCAAGACACCATCAAATTCACATAAATCAGAATGAATTAAATATAGAGGCTCAGAATTCCTAATAACATATTTATGCGAAGTCTTAGTTATTTTAGCTTGACTACAATGTTCACATTTTTCAAACTCTTTTATTGATAACTTAGGAATCATGTTTAACCTACACATGTTGTTGATTATTCATTTATTAATATGACAGAGCCTAGCATGCCAAGTATTAAAAGAAGACAACATGTAAGTAGAAGATTGAATTTTATTCATTTCAATGTTTAGCTTAAACATTCCATCAATTGCATAACCCTTTTCCACAAAGACATTATTTTTAGTAAAAGTAAATAAGTTTGCCCCTATAGTCTGAGTTAAGTCCGTCTTATTTAGAAGATAGCTTGAGAGCAGATTCTTCCTTATCTCTGGAGTGTTCAGAACTTCCTTCAGAATGACTGTCTTGGCAAAGGTGAACTTCAGTTCCACTTCGCCAATTCCAGCAACCTTGGTTGTATGGTGGTCCCCCAGAAGTATTTTTTCATCCTTAGTTTCATTATATTTCTTAAAGAGACTAAGGTCGTGATAGACATGGTGTGTGGCACCAGTGTCTAGCCACCAACCTTCAGAACCTCCGATCACATTTATTTATGTGATCATGGCACAAAGTTCTGACTCAGTAAAGTCCGTCTGCGCAGCAGAACGATTCCTGTTCCTACAATTTCTAGCTAAGTGACTGATGTAGCCTAAGTAGTCTCTAGGAGAAATCCTCCAAAAACAAAGATTGTGAATCTTTTATTATAATGAATAATATGTTTTATACATGAGGGAAATACTCCTATTTATAGAGTTTTATTACAAGTGGGAGTACAAAGGGAATTAACCTAGAATATTAACTAAATACCCAATTAACCCTTATTCTTCTTACATCATTCTACCCCTTCAAAAAGAAAACTCGTCCTCGAGTTTTAAAAAGAAAAAGGTTATGAACAAACAATGAATGAAATAAACTTGTTCAACGAAGTATGACCAAACCAACCTCCTACATTTTGAACAAAAATATTATGATCGAAGGAATGAATTCGAGACAAAAAAAATCCAATATTTCCAC
This sequence comes from Cucumis cinereus, assembly GCA_037974625.1. NCBI lineage: Eukaryota > Viridiplantae > Streptophyta > Magnoliopsida > Cucurbitales > Cucurbitaceae > Cucumis > Cucumis cinereus. The sequence goes on along the minus strand of JBBPDJ010036810.1, from coordinate 5,404 downwards.
CAAAAGATGAACCTCTCCATCAGCAATAAACCCGAAAAAGATGTTTCCTTCAAGCTCATTCAAAACCGTATTCAAAGGATCAATCACAAAAGAATTAGCTTTCAAAGAGAACCCTTCAACAATCACATTTTCTTCATCATTTGCTTCACGTTTCTTGACATTGTGGTAATTGATCTCCAACGCAATTGGTGTGTCGTTCTTGGTCGATTCTTTGATTCCCACCTCAACATTTGAAATTTTGATGTTCAATATGTAACATCCCAAAAATTTGAGATAATTTTAGGTTAATTATCTTAAAATAATAAGTTGGATTTATTTTGGAATCTAATTTATTTTGGGATGTTAATTATTTTCGTCAAGAAATTAAATATATATATATGGGTATATATATTTAATTATTTTTTGTTAAAAAGATAATTAAGAGAAGAGAGAGGAAGATCTGATTGATTTGGAATAGGAAAAGGAAAAGATTTATTTGATTTGGAAAAGATAATAATAATAATAAAGATTATTATTATTTATTAATAAATAATAATATTATTATTTATAAATTAATATTATTATTTATTAATTTAGGGTTGCATTGGAAAGCGTAAAACTTATAAATTTTCTTTTCTTCTTCATCTTCTTCTCCAGTCGCCGCACCCCCTTTGTTTTCTTTATTTTCTTTTGTCGGTTTCCGACATTTGCTTCGCTCAATCCTTTCGCTTCTTCGTTCGCCGATGCCATTTAATCCTCCGGATTTGATTTTTCTGTTGTCGCTCACGGTCGTCGCCGTTAGTTATATGGGTAAAGTATTGCTTATTTTATTTTAGATTTTTGGATACCCAATAAAGTTAATTGAGAATTAATTTGGGAATTATTCTTGGTTAATTCAAGGTTCTTTTGGAGCTATGGCTAGAATTAATTCGTAGGATTTCACCTACGAATTAATTGGAGAGTCGACAACGAATCGGTAAGATTAAAGAACTACTTAGAAGGGTAAATTTGATTAACAATATTTGGAAAAATTGTTAATTAAATTGTTATGTATAGGATTAATTTGGAGCATTCATGAGGAATTAATTCGTAGAATTTTCTCTACGAATTAGATTGGAATTCGGCAACCAATTGGTAAGTTTAAAATATTTTATCGAATGATTAAGGTTAAAATTTAATTAATAATTTTATGGAAAAATTATTAATTAAATATTTTATGTATAGGATCAATTTGAAGGAGAAACTCTATTGACGACACTTTGAGGTAAGGGACTTACTACTGATTCCACGACAAGTATTAAAGATACTTACGAAATTATTTACGTGACATCTGAGTTGTGGGATTATGTGATATGTTGTTCGACTGGTTAGGTAACGGGTTTGAGTTAGTTTAATTAATAATTTTTATGGAAAATTATTAATTAAAATTGGATGTGTAAGGATTACTTCTACCGAATCTACGTTTTTGGCGTATAAGGTGTTAAGATGGTATGTGCTTGATTTAAGGGTTGGTCTCGGGGTATCTGGTTTATAAATCTATTTGGATTATGCATGTTTTGTTTTACCGCTTACCCGTGTTATCTGCTGCTTGAGACGTGTTGGATTATTATCATAATGCTTGTAATGGATTTAATTGGATACGATTTCTGTTAACCTACTTAATTAGTTTGTACTTGGTGGGAAACGATAGGTCAGTTTTCAAGTCGTACGGCTGACTTAATTTTGACTAGCCAGTGACCAGCCTGTGTGGCAACCGTCGACTAGCCTGTGTGGCGTATAGTTGACCAGCCTGTGTGGCACCCGTCACTGAAGGTCGTGAAGGGGGTCTGTACGAGGCCTGTTCCGACATATTTGTCAGTACTCAACCACCCGACTATTTGTCGTAAAGTACAAGCCATTAGGGAAAGTTAACGGTTACCCAGTGAAGTCTGTAGTGGTTTTTCTTACTGGGTATTTTTATACTCATTCCTTTCTATGTTTTATTTCAGGCAAAGGTAAGAATGGACCGGCGAGGGACAAGTAGAATCAGTGACCATATCAGGAGGGACCAAGAGACCTATTTTGCTTCCGCTTACGGTTTTTGGGCATTTATTTTCTTTATGTTTAAACTTTTGTTGGTTTTCTTTTATTTGTAACGATTTTTGTTAGAAAAATATTTTAGGGATCCTGTCTAGGTTCTTTTCTTATCTTTTCCATTATTTGATTGATTAAACGTTAAAAAACCTTTTATTATTTTATTTGAATTAAATTAAAGTATTTATTTTGTTTTGTCTTCGTCTTTTAAAAATGGATTTAATGATTTTTACTTAAGTAACGACTTTGGGTTAAGGTTGAAAACCCGGGGCGTTACACAATACCACTTTTCCATTTTCTTCATTGGATTTTCCTTTTTCACTCGAGACAGCTTCCAAATTAACATTTTCAATTTCTTCTTTTTGATCTTCTACTTCATTTGAGTGAATTCTTCCCCAATCACCTATGTCAACTACATGAGTCTCGACAAGATTTTCTCCAAATTTACCTTCAAGATTTTCTATTTGAAAAGTTTCTAACTGAGGTTCCTTTGTTTCTTTTTTAGTATACAAAGTCGATTCTTGCTTGAACCCTTCAATATGTTGAGTCATTTTCTCCAATGAACGTTGGATTTCTTTTATTGTTCTCTTTATTTCCTTCAATACTATGGGATCAAAGTAGTCATTTTGTTGGATTCTTGAATATGTTTCAATCTCATAGTAAGTATAGGACTTATCCATTGATTATCTTGAATCAACCTTTCTTGATCGTGTTTCATAACCAAAAGAGTAATTTTGATTCTCGAACATTCTTCTTGGGTGGTAAAAATCTATTCTTGATGATTTTTTATGATTCCATAATTAATCTAACTTCCAATCTTTATGTTGATTTCTTGAAAAATGGGTTTTATTTCATCGTTGGGCCCTTCTCCGATATTGTCGCATTCTTTCTCCATCCCAAACTACCTTAGAAACGTCGTCGGAGTCACTATAATCACTAGAATCAAATTTCCAATGTAGACAATGATAGTTTCTTTGAGAAAATTGAACATGGGCAAAATTAGCATGTCGAAATTCTTCTTCGGAATCACTTGAGTCAGAATTCCAGCACTGGTTTTGGCAGTAAAGTTTATTTTCTTGCCTATACAAACTACTGTATTTTTCTTGGATATTTTCTTTGATCGACAATAGTTCATTCTTGCAAAGTCTTGAAAAGTCTTTGGTTTCTTCTTTCTTTCTTAGAATTTTAAGGGTTCCCCCTAAGTAGAAGTGAGTTGTCTGGCAACGAGCACAACACTCAAAGCTCCCTCTCGTGATCGGCGTCAGCAAGAGTTTTTCGAACTTCCACCGACGGCACTCAATGTTGGCCCAAGCGGTCGCTCTGATACCAAAATTGATGTAGCTTAAGTAGTCTCTAGGAGAAATCCTCCAAGAACTAAGATTGTGAATCTTTTATTAGAATGAATAATATGTTTTATACATGAGGGAAATACTCCTATTGATAGAGTTTTATTACAAGTAGAGGTACAAAGGAAATTAACCTAGAATATTAACTAAATACCCAATTAACCCTTATTCTTCTTACATAAGTGACCAAGTTTATTACAGTTGTAGCAAAGAACTTGTATCGTACTTTCGGATTAGGGTTTCTAATTTTTCTGGTTTCTCTGGTTGTTGGGACCTCGATTCTGAACCTTCATCTTGTTCTCCTTTGCCTTTAATCCGGGTTTCAGAACGGCGGTGAAACTCCTTTTGGGAATGGCATTCACCTCCTCTTTCTGGTCATGTTTTCCAGCTTCCTCCTCGATCCTCAGACGGGTTATCAAACTATCCACGGAGAACTCCTTTGACTTGTGCCTTAGGGTATTCTTAAATTCCTTCAACATTGGAGGTAATTTGTCAATAATAACAGCAACATAGAATTGATCATCTAAAGTCATACCTTCACTTATTATCTCATGGACAATTTTCTGCAGCTCATGGGATTGGACCCCTACAGCTCTGTCATCCGTCATCTGGTACCGTAAGTATCGACTGACAGAATACTTCTTTGATCCAGCCTCTTCGGTATCGTACTTTTTCTGTAGGACATCCCAAACTTCTTTTGTCATAGATTTTGTATTGTAATAATCATACAATTCATCCGTTAGAAAATTTAAAATAAGATTTTTGCAAATAAAATCAGTTTTTCCATGCTTCAAAAAACTGGAGTTGTTTCGGGGTTTGATCGATTTTAGGGACTTCTGGCTTCTCGGTGATGCATGCAACGACAACCTCTTAAGGGTTAGAAAAAATAGCATCTTCTATTTCTGTCGTTTGAAATGTGCTCCTTCGAATCAGAATGACCAGTTGAGATCGAAGGAGAGGAAATCGCCTTGGTTTGAATCAGCCATCACGTTACATAATGAAATGTCTTAAAATTGTTGGTGCACAGTAGGTGGAACTGAGCTGCTGAACAGTGCGCCTGCAGATTCGGTTAACTGCAAAACAAAAAATAGGTTAGTAGAAAACGGCTGAGTCGTGGATCACGCTCTTTTTAAGACATTTCGCAGCTGTGCTTAGTGTGCAAACAGTCAAAATTGTCACGTCGTCTCCAGGATAAAACAACCAAAATTTTAACGGAGCTGCACCGAAATCGATCGAAAACGTACACCTTGTTGACTTGCTCAGAAACTTAAAAAGAGAAAAATAATTTTGTAGAGAAGAAAGACCGAGAGGAGGTAGAGAGGAGAGGAGAAGAGAAGAGAGAATGTTTTTGGATGGTTCAAATGAGAGGGAGATTGAGTGTATATAGGTGTGGGAAGTATAATGGTTAACATTAAAGTCATAAATTTGTAACGGTAACGGTTACAGTCAAATGAATGAACCCAAAATTTATAACGGTCGAACGATTATGGTCAAATGAAAAACGTTTTTTTGTTTTATATTAAATTAATAAAAATGTTTTAAATAATAAATAATAAAGTTTTTTAAAAATTAATAAAAATATTCTATTTGTAAACATTTTTCATCAACAGGTATTAAGGATGTCATCCACATCAAGTGAGGTAACACTTGATATTATTTTCTCCCAATCTGCGTTTGCACTAATAAGATCTAGCACCCTACTATCTTTTCAATCAACTCTAAGGAGGATGGGAACATTGAAACTCCAATTATTAGAAGTGAAAGAAAAAGAAAGAATCGAAAGGAAGAAATAAATGTAAATATGTGAGGAATGAAAGAAGTCTTTGGTGAAGAGGGTATTAATCCCTTTGGCCCATCTTTTTCACAGGATAACCCACCCATTGTGGGTTTTTTAATACTCAGTAAAAATGTAAACTTTTTAGGGATAATTATGTCACACCCTCTCCCAGACTCTCTACTCCTAGCCTAGGGGACGGCGTGAAGCCAGTGAATCTCGTCCTTACCTT
>JBBPDJ010036809.1:0-13698 GCA_037974625.1 Cucumis cinereus | reverse complement strand
ACCACGTACTTCCAGTGGATACGATGGTATTTGGGTTATTATTGATAGACTCACGAAGACTGCACGGTTTATTCAGATCAGAGCAACATTTACGTTAGATCAACTAGCTAAGCTATACGTGGACAGGATCGTGAGTCAGTATGGAGTGCCAGTGTACATTGTGTCAGATAAAGATTCACGGTTTTCATCTACGTTATGGCCTAGTTTGCAGAAGGCTCTAGGTACGAGGCTAAAGTTCAGTACAGCTTTTCATCCACAAACGGATGGGCAGTCAGAGAGGACTATACAGACGCTCAAGGATATGTTAAGAGCGTGTGTCCTACAGTTTAGTGGTAATTGGGATACTCACCTATCATTGATGGAATTTGCATATAATAACAGTTATCATTCTAGTATTGGGATGGCACCATACGAGGCACTGTATGGTAAACCTTGCAGAACTCAAGTATGTTGGAATGACGTAGGTGAACGGAAATTAGTTGGCCCTGAGTTAGTTCAGATCACGACTGATACAGTGAAAGTGATCAGGGAGAATTTAAAGACTGCCCAAGACAGACAGAAGAGCTATGCTGACGTTAGGCGGAAGGACCTAGAGTTTGAAGTCGGTGACAAGGTATTTTTGAAACTATCTCCATGGAAAGGCGTTCTTCGTTTTGGACGGAAAGGTAAATTAAGTCCTAGGTATATTAGACCCTACTAGATTATAGGAAGAGTAGGACCAGTAGCAAATGTTTCATTTTGAAAGTCAAAACAAAACTTTAAAAGTTTGAATCCAAAACTGATATTGGCATATTCTTAGGATATTCTACATATAGTAAAACATATAGAGTTTTTAGTAAAAGAACTCTTGCAGTTGAAGAGTCAATGAATGTTGTTTTTTATGATACATGTATGACTTCAAGTAAAGTTTCAGTTAGTGATGAATTAGAAAAGTCATTTGATGTCTTAAGCATTAAAGACAAAGACTCAAAAATAGTGGAGAGGAATACTAAAAAATCGCTAGAGGAAACTCTTCCTCAAGATTGGAAATTCTCTACTCATCATCCTCAGGAGCAAATAATAGGTGATGTATCACGAAGGGTAAGAACTCGCTCTTCTTTAAATTCATTAAATAGTATTGCTTTTGTATCTAAAATTGAACCAAAATCTTTTTAAGATGTTGAATCGGATAAGTTTTGGTTAATTGCTATGCAAGATGAGTTAAATCAGTTTGAAAGAAACAACGTCTGGGAATTAGTCCCTCGTCCTAGTAATCATCCTGTTATAGGTACTAAATGGGTATTTAGAAATAAAATGGATGAGTTTGGTAATATTGTTAGAAATAAAGCTAGGTTAGTTGCAATTATAATGTTGCTTGTATTTGCATCTCATAAATTATGAAGAAACTTTTGCTCCTGTAGCTAGACTTGAATCAATTATAGTGTTGCTTGTATTTGCATCTCATAAAAATTTTACCTTATTCCAAATGGATGTAAAAAGTGGCCTTTAAGTGGTTTTATAATGGAGGAAGTTTATGTTGAACAACCTCCTGGTTTTGAAAGCTTTGATAATTTGAATCATGTTTTTAAATTGAATAAAGCTCTTTATTGTCTTAAACAGGCTCCTAAGCTTGATATGATCGTTTAAATAAATTTTTGTTTGATAATGGTTTTAAAATGAGACACATTGACACTACACTCTTTATTAAAACCAAAGAAAATAATATTTTGTTAGTGCAAATTTATGTGGATGATATATGGTGCCACTAATCCTTCTTTATGTGAAGATTTCTATAAGTGTATGCACAGTGAATTTGAAATGAGCATGATGCAAGAACTCAAGTTCTTTCTTGGGCTTCACATCAAACAACTTGAAGATGGAATTTCCATTAATCAAGAAAAGTACACAAAGGATCTACTCAAGACGTTCAAGTTCGACAATGCAAAAATTGCAAAGACTCCAATGAGCAAAACTACAAAACTGGATAAGGACGAGAAAGGTAAAAACATAGATATTAAAGCCTATAGAGGTATGATGGATCTTTGCTTTACTTAACTACAAGTAGACCTGATATCATGTTAAGTGTGTGCATGTGTGCTAGATTTCAAGCATGTTCTAAAGAATCACACTTACATGCTGTAAAAAGAATTTTAAATATTTGTTTGGCACTACCAACTTAGGTTTATGGTATAAGAATGCATCTATAGATTTGATTGCGTATTCTGATGCTGATTTTGCTGGTAGTTTAATTGATAGAAAGAGCACTAGTGGAAGTTATCATTTTCTATGACGCTCATTAGTCTCATGGTATAGTAGAATTTTTTTTTTGTTGTTGCTTTATCTACTACTGAGACCGAATACATTGTGTTGTTGCAAACCGTTGTTCTCAAATTTTATGGATATGAAGCAAACATTACGAGATTTTCGTTTAAACTTTGAACAAGTGCCTATATTTTGTGATAATACCAATTCCATAAATTTAACCAAAAAACCTATTCAACACTCTAGGACAAAGCATATAGATATTAGGCGTCATTTTTTTTAGAGAGGATGTACAAAATAGAAACATTGTGATTAATTATATTCCTACAGAAAATCAACTAGTAGATATTCTCACCAAAGCATTAATGAAGAAGTATTTTGTAAGCATGGGTTACACTTGGGATCATTCTCATTTGATTACTTACGTGTGGTTGATAGGGAGAGTATTTTCTTAAAACGTATTGTTCAATTAAGGGAGAGCATTGAAATTTATTTATTTAATTTTTGTGCATGAATTCAGAAATTAAGGGGAAGCTAAAACTTACTAATTACACCTTTTTGGTGATAACAAAAGAGGAAGAATATTTTTTAGGCTGTAGGAGCTATTGGATAGTTTGTCATCATAAAAAAGAGGGAGATTGTTAGCTTTAGGGCTTCAATCAAACCAAATATTTGATGATAACAAACTCAAGTTGTGGTACTAATGATCTTTTAGTGTTTTAAAGTATTTATTTTGCAGAGTTCAAAAAGACGATTTTCATGCATCTTGAATTGTTTGAATTAGAGTCCGAACAACAAAGAGATGAGTAAAAGAAGATTGAAAATTAATTTTGATGGTCGATGACATGACAATGATGTGACAAAGATGGATCAACTATGAGATGACATGTGTCAAGTTTTGAGAGAGATGAAAAGAAAAAGAAAAAGAAAATGTTTGGGACCACGTAAATGTAATTATATTGATTTCAAATTTAAAATGAAATAAATAAATAAAAGTAGAAAAACATTGTAAACCCTTCCCCAACAATTTTTTTTTATCTTCATTTTAATCTCAACCATCCATTCTTTTAACCTAGATCCAATGATTTAGGTTAAACCCTACTTTTTTTTTTATAATCAATCATTCCTTCATCCTTCTAGCCACCCTTTTCTTGAAAACAAAAAAACAAAATTCCAGCAACCTCATCAAATTCAATCAATCATCCATGTGCTAAAAAATGCTCAATTTTTCTCAGTCTTCTCAATTTTTGCAAGTGTAATTGTTGAGAGAAAATTGTTGAAGTGTTTGAAACAGAACTTGTGAGTCTTACCTATTTAGAGGTAGATTGCTTTTTTTTTTTTTTAGTTTTTTATTGAGATTTTGTATTAAGGTGTGGGTGCACCTTGGGTTGTGTGAAAAAGAAATTGGTTAGTTCCTGAATCAGTAAAAAGGATCTGGGTTTCTCCTTAGCCTAGGTAGAAAAAAAAAGGATCGTGTAGGTTTTGTTATTACCTAGAAAAGAATTCAATAAAGTGACCAAGAATCTTGGAGAGTGGACGTAGGCACGTTGTCGAACTACTATAAACTCGGTGTCATCTTTTCCCTAAACTTATTTACTTTTGCACTGAGTTTATTTTTAAATTTTTTAATTTCATGTTAGGTTTATCTTGATTAGCATTGCAAGATTAAAGTTGGTAGACAATCCTACTCACCCCCTCTTTAGTGTTGCCATTAGATCCTACAGATACCAATAAAAACAGTAACTGGGCGGCGAATATGTATGCATTATAGAAAATTGAATGCGACCACCAAGAAAGATCACTTTTCACTACCATTTATTGATCAAATGTTGGACAGGTTGGCTGGAAATGATTGTTATTACTTTTTAGATCATTATTAGAATATTATCAAATAATGATAGCACCCAAAGATCAAGAGAAAACAACATTTCTGTGTCCTTATACACGTTTTCTTTTTTGTGCATGCCATTTGGATTGTGCAATGTGTCGAAAACTTTTTAAAGGTGCATGATGGTCATCTTCTCAAATTTTCTAGAGGATTCAAATGGATGATTTCTCAGTGTTCGGAGACTTTTATACTTCATGTTTGATGAATTTAGAGGAAGTGTTAAGGCGGTGTGAGGAGACCAACCTCGTGTTAAACTGGGAGAAGTGTCACTTCGTGGTAACATTGGGCATCGTGTTGGGGCACAAAATATTGAAAACTAGGTTGAAAATGGATCCGACAAAAGTTGATGTGATTGCAACTTTGCTCGCACCAAGGGACGTAAAGGCAGTGCGAATCTTTCTTAGACATGCAAGATTTTATAGAAGATTTATCCAAGGATTCTCTTAGATAACGAAGCCCTTAAGTTGTTTGTTGGGTTTGAATGTGACTTTTGACTTATCTGAATCATGTGATAAAACGCTCAAAACACTTAAATAGCCTTGATAAAATCACCAATTTTGATTTCTTCATACTGGACTCAACCATTTGAATTGATGTGTGATGCCAGTGATGTGACGGTTGACACCATACCCGGTCAAAAGAAAAATAGAATGATTCATCCTATTCATTATGCGAGCAAAACTCTCACAGAAGCTCAAGAAGTATATACTATCGAGAGAAAGAGTTTGCTTGCAGTAGTATTTGCATTAAAACTTTAGAGCTTACTTGATTAAGTCTAGAATGATAGTACACACTGATCACTCTACGCTCAAATATTTAATGACAAAGAAGGACGCAAATCCTAGATTGATTAGATTGATCTTATTGCTCCAAGAATTTGATTTGGAGCTAATTGACCGAAAAGGAACTCAGAATCAAAGTGGCAGATCATTTATCAAGATTAGAGAACGCATCGGAGCAATAGAAAAATCAAGAAATTAGGGATGCATTTCCTGATGAGCAGTTGTTAAACATAGACACATAGGAATCGTGGTATGTAGACTTGGTTAACTATATAGTTTTCCAGAGGTGGCCAGTGCATTTTGAACATCACTAAAGGAAAAAGCTATTTCATGACGGCAAGTATTGTAGATGGGATGAACCATTCTTATACAAATTGGTGCTAGATCATATTTTGAGACGACACGTTCCAAAATATGAGGAGGAGGAAATACTGGAGAAATGTCATGAGCACCCTATGAAGGGCATTTTGGTGGTCAACGAACATCAGCAAAACTTTTACAATGTGGTTATTATTGCCAACATTGTTCAAGGATGCGAGGAACTTTGTAGTAAAATGCTACAGATGCCAAAGGAGTGGAAATCTTTTCCAGAAAAATAAATTGTCCTTATCATCCATCCTAGAAGTTGAACTCTTTGATGTTTGTGGTGTCGATTTCATGGGCCCTTTTCATTCCTTGAAGAATTGTCAGTATATTTTGCTTGTGGTAGATGACACATCAAAATGGGTTTGAGGTAATTGCTTTTGCAAAGAATCATGCGGCCGTAGTAAGTAAATTTTTGAAAAAAAATATCTTCCTTCCCTTTGAGATGCCACACGCTTTAATAAGCGATGGAGGTACACATTTCATTAACCGCATTATTTATAAACTTCTAACCAAGTTTAATGTAAGTCACGGGATAGCCACCGCTTATCATCCTCAAAAAATGGACAAGTGAAAATTGCAGAGTTTAAAACAATTCTTTAGAAGGTAGTCAACACCTCAAGAAAAGACTGGGTCGAGCACCTTAATGAGGCACTATGGACCTACCATACAAGACCCTTATAGGGATGTCCTCCTATGCATTGGTCTTTGACAAGACGTGCCACTACCACTTGAACTTGAACATAAATCTCTATGGGCTATTAAAAAACTAAACCTTAATTTTGATAGTGTAGGAAATGCAAGAAAACTACAACTAAACGAGCTTAATGAATGGTGGCAAGAGGCTTATGAGAACGCCAAAATTTACAAAGAAAAAACAAAAGTGTAGCATGACAACCACATTAATAAGCGTGAGTTATTTGTTGGCAAACAAGTTCTCCTTTTTAATTCATGTTTGCGTTGTTTTCCAGAAAAGTTGGACTTGTCCTTATTTGATAAAGAATATATTCCCACATGGAGCACCGAAATTAATGACTAAGGATGACACAAATGCGTTCAAAGTGAATGGACAAAGAGTCAAATCCTATCATGGAGGAAGCGTCGACGAAACTAAGTACTCCATCAGCCTCACTAACGCATTGTGATTTGCCGCATAGAGGCCCAACACGCTAAGTAATAGCACATCAATTTAAAAGGGGTACCTCTATCTTTTACTTGTTTATTTTAAATTGTTTGTTTAGTTTTCCTTTCAAATACCAAAATGAATTTTCAGAAGATGATCACAACAAGATTAATTTAGGGGTGTATTCTTTGTAACTTTCATTCTTCCTTTTTAACTTCAATTTTTGTGAACAACTTTGTAACACATTAAAAATCACATTTATATAATTACAAGTTGTTTGATGATTATCTTATGTGTTCTTTGCGGTTACTCATTTTATTATTTCTTTGGTTTTGATTTTTCCTTTATTTGATGTGACCTTAGACTTCAATGATCACTTAGGTGTTGCTAACACTTATAAAAATCTTAATTGATGTTGAAACTTAGTTTTAAGCCATCTTACTTAGAAAAGGTTCATACATTCTGAATTCGAGCAAGTTTTTCCTCAAACCTAATTTTCAAAAGTTGTCTAAGATAATCTTATAACTCGATTTTAGCAACGAGAACTTTGTTGCCTCTTAAATTTGGGGGTAGAGGTTGAATTAATGTGTTAACTTTGTGGTGTACAATAGTTCAACAATGCATTGAAGAAAAAATAATGAAAAAAATTGTGTAAAATACATGTTTCTTATACTTATAAAATTGTAAACTTCAATGTTATTGCTAAGACATGGACACCACTTGGTAATAAGTGTTCACAAAGAAGAGAAGAGCTCTCATGTCTGAAGCGGTGATAGGAGTTATAGCTATGAAGAGAAACGGATTTATAGAATACAAAGATGTCTTAATCAGTGCCTTAACAGAAACTGTTGTATTATATGAGTAAGTAATGTAAGGTCTTACTCCACTGTATGTAATAATAGAACCATTCTGAAAAAAAAAACATAAGAATGTCTGGACGTTGAGAAAATAATTTTTGAGGGCTAAACTTGCTTACATTTAAAATCTGTGAAATATTTTTTTAAGTAGGGTATCTTAACTTTGAGGTGATATACATTGGTTGGATGGATCTGAGAGTTAGGTACATATTGAGAGGTCAAGGCGTTGTATGTAATTTAGGAAATTTCGAGCTAAGGTTATGAGTAAATGCTTGAGGACAAGCACTATCTTAAATTTGAAAGTGTGATAACGTGCAAAAATACAAGTTATTATGTGTTCTTATTCAAAAATATTAAGAGAAACACATAGAAAACACATCAAATACACTTAGAAAGTATGCTTTGCGCTTGTTATGTGTTACATGTTTACAATGTTGTGTTATTAGAAAACGGTGATCTTTTGGTGTTATTCGTCACAGAACTTTTACAAAAGATGGATCAAATTACTTGAAGACTTCTCAACACCTAATTAGAAGCAATGCTAAGAAAATGAAATAAAGGAAAGACATCACTTGAAGCATAGGTACTTTCAAGAGGCGTTGAGAATACAAATGCAATTCATCGCGTAGCAGGGTATGAGTAGAGAATCCAATGCGATGCAAGACTTCCAGAACGTGTTTAAGACCCACTAAGCATAAAAGTAGCCACTGAAGAACACAGAACATGCTTAGTGGGTGTCAAGTGTTGGAAGATTATAAATACTTCTTTCAAGAGACCATCAGACACACGAGACATAAAAAAAAAAGTCAAAAGAAATCAAATTCTATCCAGATTTTTCCTCCATCTCTATTATCCATTCATTCTCCGGTCGGAAAGCTTTGCAGAGATCATTTCACTATAGAAAGCAAGAAATAGTAAATCAAAGTTATCGTCATTTTTGCGTTGTGTTTATTTTCTAAATTTCAAGTAATTGTATTTGATAGTTCAATCATTGTAACAAATTTACGTTATCAATATGATTACTTCGTGTTTCACCTTTTTCATGTCTTTGGTTTCAGTGTTTACTATGTGTAGCTAAAGTCAGTAATGGGTTAGGAAGTTAGGAATAAATCCTAGTAGATAAGCATGATTTGTTGTTCATTTTGTTTGATCTTTACCAAGTAATAAGCTTGAACACATCGAAAGATTACTTTCAAGTAAGGGTAGTCAACTGCTTTAAAAAGTAAGTAACTTAGACCATGGTGAGCAAAGATAGGAAGTAACTTAAAATAAGTATAAACCTAAGTATTGTTAGTGCATCATTTATATTTAGAAATAGAATATTTGTGGCATCAAGGCGCCGAAAAGGTTGCTTGTCTTAATTAGTACTAAGTGCATGAATACAATCCATGTTTGTAAAAGGATGAGAGAATAGCTTCTTAACCCCATTAGTCGCATAATTTCTAAAACACAACACTTGCATTGCTTTGAAACTAACAAATGCATTTCTATCTCCATTTATTCATCACATACCAACTGGGTAGATTAGATTAGATTAGTGTAGCGCATAGATTAACTCATCCATTGTGAAAAATGGATTAGGATCGTGCTATCAGTAGTTACACCGATAATTTAAGAATAGATGTTATGCAATAGTAGTCAAATAAAGAGAAAGAACACAAAGACGTTGTTAACCTAGTTCGACAATCCAGCCTACATCTGGGGGGTTTTCACCCTGACGAGATCAGTTTTATTATTATCACTAGAAGCTTCACCCATCTTACAGAGTTACAATAAAAGTTATAACTTGCGATAATAACAACAGTCACACTGATACAAGATTGATATCTCTACGATGTATCCAAGACTCCCCCTGTCTAATGCTGGTACATAATACAAGCTCCATTTGTACGAGAAATCCAATGTGTCTTCATCACATTATGATCTTGTATCCACTGCCATCTTCGATCTCGTTTGATTAATCACAGGCTCCCCCTGTGTGAATTCTTCCAAGATAAATGTTGAGTTGGACTCCCACTAACAAAAATAATCCTTTGCGTCCCTATGCAAAACACACTAGGAAATAATATGAATACAAGACACTACTCTGGTTACTTTTTAATTATCATCAAGAAGATCAAAACCAGAGAAAAATCACTTCTCTGAGGAGAATTACCAAATTCTTCACACTCTCTGCATCGAAAGAGACAATCACTTCTCTAAGGAGAATTACTGCTACTGCCTTCAAATTCTTTCTTTTTCGTGGAAGAACTTAAAATTTTTGGCAAGTTCCCATTGTTTTGACTCTGTATCTGACTTTCGGAACACTTGTTAAATCTTCTGGTAAACTTTGACAATTGTTTAGTCAAAAGTGCAATTGATTCTACTATATTTTCTGCATTTACTCGATCTTTCTTGGGTATTGATTCATCACTGATAGCCGTCTGAAATGCAATGCTCTTTCCTTTACTACCTTCATGATTCTGAAGTGACGGCTCATAAGTGCGTAATGACCCAAAAAGTTCTTCTAGTTTCATACTAGAAATATCATGTGCTTCCTCTATAGCTGTGATTTTCATATCAAACCTTCGGGGTAAAGAACTTAAGACTTTCCTTACAAGTTTCTCTTCGGATAACTTTTCACCTAGTCCATGTGATTCATTAGCAATGTCTAATACCCTTACGTTTTATTCGACAATGGTCTCCTCTTCTTGCATTCTCAGAGACTCAAACTTCGTTGTGAGAATCTGCAGTCTTGACTTCTTCACTTTTAAGGTCCCTTCATTTTCCACAACCAGTATATCCCACGCTTCCTTAGCTGACACACACGTATTAATAAGCCTGAAGATATTTCTATCCACTCCATTGAATATTGCATTAAGAGCTCAAGAATTTCCAAGAGCAACATTATCCTCATCTTCGATCCAGCTACCTTCTGGTTTCAAAATTTCTAGTCCATCTGCTCCAGTGATTTTAGGTGGTGTCCAACCAATCAATACTGCCCTCCAGGTCTTCTGAACAATGGATTTTAGAAACGCCGTCATTCGAGCTTTTCAGTAGGCATAATTAGTGCCATCAAGAATAAGAGGTCTTGTAGTCAAGCTGCCTTTCCGTTGTGCATCCATCCTTGATATTTTTAGAGAACCTTGCTCTGATACCAATTGAAAAATGGATTAGAATCGTGCTATCAATAGTTACACTAATAATTTAAGAGTAGATACTATGCAATAGTAGTCAAATAAAGAGAAAGAACACAAAGACGTTGTTAACCCAGTTCGACAAACCAACCTACATCTGGGGGATTTTCACCTTGACGAGATCAGTTTTATTATTATCACCAGAAGCTTCACCCAGCTTACAGAGTTACAATAAAAGTTATAACTTGCGATAATAACAACAGTCACACTAATACAAGATTGATATCTCTATGATGTATCCGAGACTCCACCTGTCTAATGATGATACATAATACAAGCTCTCTTTGTACGAGAAATTCAATGTGTCTTCAACATATTATGATCTTATATCTACTGCCATCTTCTATCTCGTTTGATTAATCACAGACCCCCATGTGTGAATTCTTTCAAGATAAATGTTGAGTTGGGCTCCCCCCTAACAAAAATAATCCTTTGCATCCATATGCAAAACACACTAGGAAATAATATGAACACAAGACACTACTTTGGTTACTTTTTAATTATCATCAGAAAAAGCACACCTTTTTCATAGATGTAGAAATCAAAGAATATCTCGGTTACCTACTACCTCGTGTTCCACTTATTTATCTCTTCACAGCAACAAACTCCAATTATTTAGAAATCCTCCAATCATAACCACACTTTACCAAAACCGTTGGATCACCTAAAAATACTCCAAGAAATCTCAACCACATTACAACCAAGAAGAGAGAGGAAATAGATAAATATGGTTAGGATATTTTCTCAATTAAAAAGAAATATGTCAAGTCAAATATACTTAAGAGTATGTTTGGTAGTGGTTTTGGCATAGCTAAAATCATTTTTCACTAGCTAAATCACTTTTGTACAAAAATATGGTGTTTGCCAACATAAAGAAAGTGATTTTAGAAAAAAAAAAAAAAAAAAAGCAGAGAGAGAAATCACATAAAATTTATTTTTGAAGTATTAGCTCTCTAGTGATTCTTGAAAAATGATTTACCGGGAATCACTACCTAATTTTATAGTTTTTGAAATACCCAAAATACCCTTCTTTTAATAAGAAAACTTTAACCTAATTTCACATTTTTCTTCTTTATCATCTGCAATCCTAATTTAATTTTAATTCTAATTTAATAAATTTGATATTTATTATAATTATTTTTTCAAATATAAAATACCCTTTTTAGTAATTTGATAGTTTTAAAATCACTTTTGGTATCAAATATGATGATTGAAAATCAATTTTAAAATATGAAAATCACTTTTAAGAGTTTGTTACCAAACAATAAATTTGATTGTTTAGAAATTAATTTTACAAAATCAATT
The DNA here is from genome assembly GCA_037974625.1 of Cucumis cinereus. Classification (NCBI taxonomy): domain Eukaryota; kingdom Viridiplantae; phylum Streptophyta; class Magnoliopsida; order Cucurbitales; family Cucurbitaceae; genus Cucumis; species Cucumis cinereus. Next base: position 1,963 of record JBBPDJ010036809.1, on the reverse strand, counting down.
GCAGCTAAATCTTTTTTTTTTAATCATTACTCAAACTATCACTCCCAAACACACCTTAAATGTTCTTACCATGCAATCCTGAATTAAGAATTGCAAAAGGATGACGATGAGGCTCTGTCATCAGTTAAAGAATTTACATTGATAGAAAACTCTAAATCTAAAAAACCATCAAACTTCTCGTGTTGTATTTTGTTTTCCTACTTTAAATGTAATACCCGACTTTTTATTTATTTAAGTTGTGTGTTGTAAATGTATTAATAAAATAATCGGAGGGTATTTTAGTAATTTTTGATAAAGGATATTTTAGTGATTTTGTTTAAGAATTGGTAAAAATTTAATTTTGTAGTTTTGTTTAAAATTAAATAATATTTTAGAAAAGAAAGAAAAAGAAAAGGAAATTATTTACCTATTTCTTTATTATTTATTTGTAATTATCATTTAGTTAAAAAAAATTGAAAATGGAATATGTTTTAAATGGTGTGCCAAGAGCTTAAAGAAGAAGGAAAATGTTTTCTTCCTTTAACCTTTCTAATTGGCTGCAAGTTGATGAAGATTTCCCTTAAAGTAAGCTTGTGTTGGCCATCTTGAAGAAGGATAAGAAGGAAATTGAAGAGAAGTAGGAAGAAAAACAAAGGGAAACCTGAGAGAGAAAAATTTTTCTGAGAAAATTTTGTTCTTGAGCATTGAGGAAGAAAGTATGAAATTGAGCTCGATTCTTGGCCAAATTAAGCAAAATTTGTGTCTAAATTGTGTAGAAAAGAGAGAGGAAGCTGAAGCACAACTCAATTTGGAGAAATTTGGCCAAAGAGACCACTGATTTTGAAGAAAAAGAGCTCGAGCTGCTGAAAATTGCAAAAAACGGACCCGAAACTTTGAAAATTAAATTCTCCGTCTACAGGCCGAATTAAGATCTAATTTTTGGAGGTAAGCTAGATTATTAGTTCATTTAAAGTTTTGTAAAACTAATTGAGTTAATTTGGTCTGTGTAGGAAGAAATCGAAGTTTCAATTCTCGGATTTAAGCTCGCCTGAAAACTGAGCAAGGTGACTTCCAAAGGCAATTTCGAGCTATCCACGAGGAGTTTGAAGCTAATTGTTTTAGGTAAGCAAATAGACTCGTGTAGAAATCGTTTGCCATAAGTTAGAGCTTCTAATTGTTAATAGATTGAGAGAATTGTCTCGCCGAAGTAGAGTTAGTGTAGTGGCTGGAAACTGAAAATTAAAAGAGCAAGAAACTATGAAGAAGAAGATGGAATTTATTACTATTATTATTATTAATATGTATATTATTATTATTATTATTATTATTATTTTTATGTACGTATGTATGTATGTACATATTTATGTTTTTAAATAATATTTTTTAGAAAAAAAGAATTAATTCAAAAAGAAAAATTGAGGAAAATTCGGTTTTCCTCGGTTTTCGTACCAAGTGATTTAAGGATCGATTCTGAATTTATTTTCAGGAGATTCGAAGATCGGAAAAATTTATGAACCAGGAATAGTCCGTCAAGTTTGTGAGTGATAGTATTATTTTAATATTTTAATATTAAAATAATTACCGGAATGCACGTTTTTCGAGAATTTACAAATTTTTCAGAAAATTTCAGAAAAATCATGTTGTTCATATTTTTGGATGTACTTTCACATGGTAACTTGTTTGAAGCATGATTTAATTGTTTTAAGGCATTTCCGGTGGTTTGAATATAATAGTATTATTTTAACACGTTTTACAGGCAATGTCTGTTTACGAAATAAGCATGTTTTATAATATGTTAGGACTTGTTTATGTTTATGGAGATGATTTTGATGATTTTTATAACTATTTGAGCATGTTTTGACTGCTATAGGGCCTAAGCACGTTTTGCACGTTTTACGAGATTTCTTAAAATCACGAGTTATGATTATTTAATGCTTCTATGAGATTTCTACCATGTTATAAATGATGTTTAAGCATGATTTCG
>JBBPDJ010036808.1:0-13700 GCA_037974625.1 Cucumis cinereus | reverse complement strand
ATCAGAAAGAGTTGAATATGAGGCAGAGAAGATGGCTTGAGTTGATCAAAGATTATGACTGTTCGATTGAGTACCATTCAGGCAAAGCGAATGTTGTTGCTTCTTCTAGGCTCAAGATCTACTCCCTCACTTTAATTTTGAGTTTTATCTAAAGATAGACTACTAGAACTCAAGCCCCAACTAGTTATGCTATTAGAGCTCAAACCCCCAATATTTCTGGATTTGAAAGGAAATCTATCCTAAAAAAATCAGCATCATTTGATTCTATAATCACTTGGTTTAGTAAGTCATCGAGTCTATAGGCTTTACTATTGATTGAATATCTAATAAAGAAACACTCATAGGCACTAAAACATATTTAGGTCTCCTATCACTACGAAGTTTTTTAATTTAGTACCAGAAACATAATTTTTGTCAAAATTGTCTAAATAATAATGATATTTTCATTAGAAAAATATATAGTATATGTGAATACGTTATTTAAGTATAAAGTGAAAATTCTAATAAAAAACGTAAAGTTGTTGAAAAAAAATGTTCAATAAACAAACAATAAAATAAGGACTAAATTTAAGATCAATAAAAAAATGTGTAGTGACTAAAATTGGATACTTAGCAGTAGAAAGATAGAAAATGAACAAATTTTAAAGTATAGGAAGGGAAATGGTAGTTGTAACCTTAACCTTAAATTTATTTTAGTTGTTACAATTTGATCATTGTTGCGTTTTTATTGACTACACAATTTCTCAAAATAAATATCTTAACATTTTTTTCATTATAATTATTAATTTTCTTCTAAGGATTTTAAAAATGGTTAAGATATTCTAGCTATATATTTGGAGAATCTTGTTATTTTGTTTGAAGATATCCTCAAGATTTGAATTATTATTAAGGATATTCACATATATCTTTATAATAGTATATAAACGTATGGAAGGGTGTGTGTTATGTGTAGAATCGTTATAAAGAAGGCAAAGTTTTTGGGAAGGCATGAGTTCTATGATTTAATATTTCCTATACGATTGTGTGTGGCTTCATAATGGAATCTTGTTTTGATTGCCATGTCGATAACACTATATGAAACTACAGAATCAAGGTGTGTAAGTTAGTGGGAGCCCAACTTCTATTTGTATCAGAAGTATTTGTCCAGGGGGAGTTTGCACACTCTACGGATTCATTCAATACAAGTGTTAGGGGGAGCCTAGCACTTAGTAAGAGAAGTACTTATACAGGGGGAGCCTGTTGATGAATAGCCCCAAGAGTCCCAAGAGTCAAAGGTGGTAGAGGAAATCTATCACACATTTGTAATCTAAGTTTAGATAGGAGGAGCCTGTGAACTCAAGATACGAAGAAAATAATACCTATGGATGTATATTAGTTTCTTGATTATGTATTGACTAAGCTTATCGTAATAGATGCATGATATGATTTTCGTTGCAATTCTGTAAGTTGAAGGAACTCTTGTTAATTATTGAAGTATTGTTCTTAATTGAGTGTAACACTTCCCAAGCGTACGCGGTATCCGCCGAACTGGGTTACCAATGTTTCTGTGTTTTTCTTACTCTTTTGCTCTGCATCTTTAGTCATTCTTTGAGTTATTAGCGTAACTGATAACTATATACTATTGCAAAAGTTGAATTTATGTAGTTTTCAATTGGTATCCGAGCAAGGTACGTATATAATCTTAAGGATGAATGCTTTTCGTGAAGGAAGTTTGACTACTCGACCCCCTATTCTAGATTCCACTAACTATGCCTACTGGAAGGCAAAGATGACAGCCTTTCTCAAATCGATTAACAGTAGGACCTAAAAAGCAGTACTGACTTGCTAGGCACCGCCTACAAATACTGCAGAAAATGGCGATGTGACTATCAAGCGTGAGAAAATTTGGACTGAGGATGAAGACAACACAACTCTTGAAAATTCACAGGCTCTAAATGTTAGCATCAATGGTGTAGACAAGAATGTATTTTGTCTTATCAATACACCTGTGTTTCAGCAAAGGAGGCTTGGGAGATTTTAGATCTCACTCATGAAGGTACATCAAAAGTAAAGAGATCACGACTGTAGATTCTCACCACCAACTTTGAGTCCTTGAAGATGCAAGATGATGAGGCCATTGCAGAATATAATGTACCTGTGTTAGATATTATGAATGAATCACATGCTCCTTGTAAAAAACTGTCTGAAGAGAAGTTAGTCAGTATCGTGTTGCGATCTCTTCCAAGGAAATTTGATATGAAAGTTACAGAAATAGAAGAGGCTAATGATATCACTACTATGAAGTTGAAAGAGCTTTTTGGATCACTTCTTACCCATGAATTATCCTTAGATGGTCAATCTAATAGAAATGGTAAAGAGTTAGCACTTGAAACTATGAAGAGTGAAGAACCTGTGTCCAGTAGGGACATAGTATCAGAAGAAAATTTGGCAGAGTCTATAGCTCTTTTATCTAAACAGTTCTCGAGGTTCACAAGCAGGTTTAATAAACATACTAGAGGTTAATGACAAAATCAGAATAACGAGACTCAACCTAAATACTCAAACTTGTCAAATAAGAAAAAGGAAACTAAAGGCGAAGGTGGAAATCAGTCACAAAGGAAGGATCGCAATTTTTGTTGTAAAGAGTGTGAATGTTTTGGACATTACCAAGTTGAATGTCCTACCTTTCTTAGAAGACAGAAAAAAGGTTTGACTGTAACATTGTATGATGATTCAGTCTCAAAAAGTGATAGCGAAGAACAAATATGAGCTCTGTTGTCACGCGAATTCTATGATGGTTCCAGCTACAGTAGTGAATGTGAGGATACAGAGTTAATAGCTGAAGGTATGACACTACTTGAAGAGTATACAACTTCAAAAGCCAGTGAATAAGATATGATTGTACAAGAGCAGCAAAAGAGCATAATTCAGAGTTAGATTGATGAAAATCATCGGTTATTGACCATCATATCTGAGTTAAAGAACGACCTAAGAGAAACTCGTCATGAATTGGAGAATATGTCTAAATCTATACGAATGATGAATTCACGAGTTGATCATCCAGGAACTGATCAACTAGACAAAAATTTTAGTTCTAGACAATCTCCGAGTGACAAAAGACGTATAGGCTTCAATCAGAATATAGTTAATAAAAAGTAAAATAACATTGTCACAATTCATACCGAGAGAGTCTAGAGTCAAGGAGTGATGAGCAAACAAAAGTGGGTGTCTCATTTTGATGGAAAATCAGGACACATTCATCCTTATTACTTTGATTTGAAAAGCAAAATCGAACATAAAAAAGTATCTAGAATTGAAGATCAAAAGGTCAAAAAAACAAAGCAGGAATGGAGAGTAAAGGGTAATACAGGGTCTGAACCAGCTTCTTCTAATGATAAAGCCAAATGTAGTGTGGCCTTCACCATGATCCACAAAATGTCTAAAGAAGATTGGTATTTTAACAGTGGATGTTCACACCATATGACTAGAAATCATTCTCTGTTCTCCGAGTTGAGAGAATGTAAACCTGGCTATGTAACCTTCAGTTATGGAGCTAGAGGTAGAGTTATTGGCAAAGGAGATATTGTAAAGTCTAATTTGCCCATTTTACATGATGTACGTTTAGTAGAAGGATTGACTGCAAACTTGATTAACATAAGTCAATTTTGTGATCAAGGGTATCAGGTGACTTTTTATAAAGATAACTGTTTTGTAATAGATGAAGAGACGGTTACAAAAATGATTGGAACATGTCTCACTGATAATTGCTGTCATTGAGTTTCTAAAGAAGAACATGAGATTTGTTGTTTATCCAAGAATGATGAAACGATGTTATGGCACAGAAGAACGGGTCATGTTAGTATGAATTCAATCAAAAGAATAATAACTGAAGATGTCGTAACTGGAGTACCTTCTCTGAAGTTCAACTTAAATGTCTTTTACCGCGAATGTCAAGCGGAAGCAGACCCGAGTTCCTCACAAAAAAGTTTACCAGTATTGAACAACAAGGACTCTAGAACTACTACATATGGATCTGATGGATCCCATGCCAATTGAGAATCTAGGAAAAAAGAAGTACGTATTCGTCTGTGTTGATGATTACACCAGGTATACTTGGGTGCGGTTTATCAGGGAGAAGACAAAAACTTTTAATGTTTGTAAAACCTTATGTCTATAGCTACAAACAGAATAAGGTAAGAGTATTATACGCATGAGGAGTGATCATGGTAAGAAGTTCGAGAATGAGGCATTTGATGAATATTTTTGTACAGAAGGTATTTTTCATGAGTTTTCAACCCAATTCACTGTGCAACATAATGGTGTCATGGAAATGAAGATTATAACACTACAGGAAATGGCATGAACCATGTTACATTCAATGAACATACCTTTGATGTTATGGGCAGAGGCAGTATATATTGCATGTCATATACATAATCGTGTAACTCTACAAGTAGACACAACAAAAATCAACTATAAACTTTGAAAAGGTAAAAAACAAAACATAAGGTACTTTCACATGTTTGGTAGTATATGTTATATCATAGCTGGTAGATAATACCACAGAAAATAGGACTCTAGATCAAATGAAGAAATATTTCTAGGGTATTCCTCAAATAGTCGAACATACAGAGTTTACAATAAGAATACTACACTTTTATGGAGTCTATCAATGTAGTGATTCACGACAGGTCCATCTCCAGCATTTCTCAGAATGAAGACGAAGATGAAGATGACTTTCTATCAAGGAAGGAAGAGTCTGGGGTTATAGGTTCTGTGAAAGGATCACATGATACAACCCATGTCAGTAACAACAAGCATGATGTTGAGGGCTCATGAAGTAAAATTATTACAGAAGAATCAATAGAGACAAAAGGTGAAGAAAATCCACAAGGTTCTTCCTCGAGAGTACAAGAGAATCATCCTCTAGCTAATATAATTGGGACTATTGATTCATGAATTGTTACGAGGAGGAAAGAAAAGATTGATTATGCAAAAATGGTTGGAAATATATGTTTTACTTCATCTGTAGAACCTACTAATGTATCTGAAGCACTGAAGGATGAATTCTGCGTGAACGCTATACAAGAAGAACTTCTTCAATTTGAAAAAAACCAAGTTTGTACTCTAGTTTCCAAACTAGATAACGTCAATATCATTGGCACTAAGTGGGTATTAAAAAAATAAGATAGATGAAACTGGATCTATCACTAAAAACAAGGCAAGACTTGTAGCTCAGGGTTATAATCAGATTCAATGGACTGATTTTGATGAAACCTTTGCTCTTGTTGCTAGAATGGAGGCTATTCGATTGTTGTTGGGAGTAACATGTCTGCTAAAGTTTAAACTATATCAAACGGATGTAAAGAGTGCCTTTTTAAAAAGGTTATTTAAATGAGGAAGTCTATGTCTCTCAACCAAAGGAATTTATTGATCCTTCTCATCCAGATCGTGTGTATATACTTCAAAAGGCGTTATATGGTATTAAGTAGGCCCCACGAGCATGGTATGACAAGCTAGCTGAATTTCTATCTCTAAAAGGTTACTCACATGGAAGTAGTGATAAAACGCTCTTCATTAAACGAAATGGAGATTGTTTTATTATAGCTCAAATCTATGTTGACGATATTATTTTTGGTGGATCTCTCCACTCTATGGTTACTAATTTTGTACGACAAATGAAATCTGAGTTTGAAATGAGTATGGTGGAAGAATTAACATACTTTTTGGGATTGCAAGTTCGACAATTTGCTAATGGAATTTTTATTTCCCATGAAAAATATGCTAAGAATATGATCAGGAAGTTTGGTCTAGACAAGGCACAGCCTAAACGTACACCAACTGCAACTCGTGTCAAAGTCTATAGGAGCATCGATTCACCTCGCACAAATGAAAGTATATACCGTACTATGATCGAGAGTCTACTTTATCTAACATCAAGTAGGCAAGACATCTCGTATGCTATGGGAGTCTGTGCACGTTATAAATATGAACCAAGGGAAGTTCACTTGACCTTAGTCAAGCGAGTTTTAAAATATATTCTTGGCACAGCAGATTAGGGCCTATGGTATACCTTTGACACTAACTCATGTCATGTGGGGTATAGTGTTGCAGACTGGGTCGGATGCTCAGAAGACAGGAAGAGTACCTCTGGAGGATGTTTCTTTTTAGGGATAACCTCATCTCTTGGTTCAGCAAGAAGCAAAATAGTGTCTCGTTATCTACAGCAGAAGCATAATATATAGTAGCTGGAAGCAGTTGTGCTCAGCTTGTATGTTGAAGCATATATTAGAAGCATATGCAGTTGATCAAGGAGTTATGACTCTGTATTGTGAAAATATGAATGCCATTAACATCTCAAAAAATCTGGTTCAACATAGTGGAACAAAGCATATTGACATTCGACATCACTTCATATGTGATCTTGTTGAAAGACATTGATTAAACTTGAACATGTTCGCACAACTACGCAACTAGCAGACACTTTAACCAAAACCCTTGATGCCAGTACTTTTGAGCATCTATGGGGCAATTTGAATGTTTGCAAAATTATCACCTATATATGTTTGAAAGTGTGTGGGTTAGTTGGTGTTTGGGCCCATCAATTACTAATCATGAGTAACCGGATGACAAAGGTTGACTATGGGCTTGATAAACAAATTGGAAGCTCGTTATCATGTTTCGTATTTATGGTGCAACTAATGTTTTTTTTTAAACAGAAGAAACTTTGGTGGTTTCCCCCTAGTCGCTTCTCCTTCATCTCCTTTATTCTTGAAATTTGAGTGTCTAGAAACAAAGGTTTGCATTTGCAACTAACTATAAGGACTGTGTGATCTCACTATGGTTTCAACACGACGAGGTTCAAATCATCAGCATGTTGCTTCAAACAAGCATCCTCTCAAGAAGCTTCATGGTGTTCAAGTGCGAGGTCCTTCTTCCTCTTCTTTCAACAAAAGAAAGGTATGAACATCTCGTGTGACTTCTCATTCTCCAACTTCTGAAAAAGGTACTTTTTCACTTGAGAAAGTTTCTTCTGATTGTGGCAATGTCGTGTTAGATTAAACTACTGTTACTAGCGATGAATGTTTGCATGCATCTTTCTCTACACCTATTGTTACACCTATTGTATCTGTTTTGATTGCAAATGATAGTAAGCCTACAGCTTCTCTTGTATTGTCTGCTGATGGTTCTCCTGTAGAGAATGCTCGTAATTCTACTAATACTAGTACTCACGAAGTTTCCCCTGTGTTCGCAGTTGATGATTTAATTAATCCTCCAACTCAGTTGAATACCCTTGACTCAACTGATACCATCCCGGAGTCAGAAGCCACTGGGCATACCAAGATTTCTAATGTTGCTATGAAGGTGGATGAAGCAAATCAGACTCAAGATGATGATGATGTTTGTATAGCTAAACTCCCCAAAACAACTAAGTGTTCGACTATATTTTCTTCTAGCCAAAACATTTTTTAAGCTAAGGGGAAAGAACCAACTGGAGATTCTTCTCAACCTCGAACACACAAGGGTCCAAGATATGATACGACTAGGGTAGGACGGTGAAAGATCCCACTTAATGTTCCTTCTGTACCTCTTGACGACGTTTCTTTCCATAGTGAAGATAATATCGCCAAGTGGAGATATATTGTACAACGACGAATCGCAGATGAAGTTAATATTTCTTACAAGAATCATCAAGCTTTAAGATAATGAATTTAATCAATTGAGCATGTTTAACCAGTACGGTGTCTCAAGTTGGTCCTTTCTTCACTCGTTTGATTCAATAATTGATTGTGAACATAATTGCTGGATTTAATGATCCTAGTGACTTCGTTGCAAGGTTCATGTTCGTGGTTTATGCTCTAATTTGTTTTCTGAGATTATCAATCCATTTCTTGAAATAGAAAGGGTGTCTGAGTCCCCACCTCTAACTCCTACATCTAAAGTCTTAACAACTGAATTAACTTGTGGAACTCTCACATAATGGCCTACTACTGGTCATCTATTCGTTGCATCTCTAAGTGTCAAGTATGTTATATTACATAAAATTGGTATTGCTAAGTGAATTCCTTCAACCAATGCTTCCAATGTGTCTATCTACTTTCCTGGTCCCTCTCCTAGGATACTACAACTCAGCTTGCCTCTATTTCAAAGGTCGCATGTTCTCGATATCGTTCTCACCATGCGTGGCGCATGTGCTGAGGATGATTATGTTTCTGATGATATACGAGCTCCTGATGGTGGTCTCTTGTTGCCTCCTTGTTTGAAAAGTAAGGTGTTACAGACCCTGTATTCAGAATCTCGCACCTTGAGCATTGTAATATGGTCTCTTACTGATAGGTGTGTGTGTGCGCATGCGTGCGTGCGTGCGTGCGTCCGTGCGTGTGTGTGCGTGTGTGCGTCCATGCGTCCGTGCGTGTGTGTGTTTGTGTGTGTGGTGCATGCGTGCATCCGTGCGTGTGTTTGTGTTCGTGTGTGTTTGCAAAAGAAATAATATTACAAATATATCTTTATAATATAGAATATATATATATATATATATAGATATACATATCGACGTATGGAAGGGTGTGTGTTATGTGCAGAATTGTTATAAGGAAGGTAGAGTTTCTGTGAAGGTACGAGTTCTTTGATTTAATGTTTCCTATACGATTGTGTGTGGTTTCAGGATAGAATCGTGTGTCGATTACCATGTCGATAACACTATATGAAACTACAAAAGAAAAGGTGTGTAAGTTAGGGGGAGCCTGACTTCTATTTGTATCAGAAGTATTTGTCTAGGGAGAGCCTGCAGATTACTTCACTCTACGGAATCAATCAATACAAGTGTTAGGGGGAGCCTACCACTTATTTGTAATAGAGATGCTTATACAGGGAAAGCCTGTTGATGACTTTGTGAAGAACAATAGTGACAAGAGTCAAAGGTGGTAGAGGAAAGCTATCACACATCCGTATTCTAAGTTTAGACAGGGGGAGCCTATGAACTCAAGATACGAATAAAATAATACCTATTGATGCATTAGAAGATTAGTTTCTTGATCATGTATTGACTAAGCTTATCGTACTTAATGCATAATATAATTGTCGTTGCAATTAACTATTGAAGTAATGTTCTTAATTGGGTGTAAAACCCCCTAAACGTAGGCGGTATCCGCCGAACTAGGTTACCAATGTTCCTGTATTTTTCTTACTCTTTCGCTCTGCATCTTTAGTCATTGTTAGAGTTATTAGCGTAACTACTAACTATATACTACTGGGAAAGTTGAATTTACTTAGTTTTCATTAGTAATGCTTGTTGACAATAGCACTTATAAAGAATTGGCTTCATTTAAAAATATGCGTTCCTCATTATTCTTAATTACCCCTAAACATACCTTCAGTAGTGTTACTTTCATTCAGTTCCCAATTATTGAATATATATATATAATACTATTTTTCTCAGTAGCGAGAAGAAAGAAGCAAGTTTAAATATGAATGATAAAAGTTGTTACCAATGTTGAGGTGATTGATATTTTGGAGCAAGCTGATCCCCAAAACATGAAACTAACATGTCAGTATATACGATGCCTGGATCTAAGCTCACAACTGCCATTCCTTCTGGCACTTCATTTGCTGTTGCTTTGCTTAGTCCTTCGACCCCCCACTTTGATGCACAATAGGGTGCAAACTGCAAAACACAACAAATATATAAAAAAAAAATTACGTCTTCAATAATCAAAACACTCATACTCAAAAAAGGTAAGAATGTATGGTTTACTATAAACAATTTGGCTCATGCCATCTATACGAAGTTCAACTGGTAGAAACTTTTATACTTTTGATACTGAGGTCAAAGGTTCTACCCTCATCCACATATAATTAATAAAAACAGTTGGCTGTTATATCTTCACTTGTGTTTAAAATAAAGGGTAATTGTATTGGATGGGACAACCCAACCCAAACTATAAAGATTGGATTTAGGGTTTACGTTAGGTTAAATTTTATGTTTTTTCTTTTTTCAGATTGGATTGGTTCTCGGGTTATATTTTTTAAATTTGAGGTTGATCAAATCCAACCTAAATTTCTTGATTTAACTTCGTTTAGTTTCAGTCCAGTTAAATTTCTTCATCATCTTCTTCTTCTTCAGTAACTCCAGCCTTTCACCTTCCTTCAGTTCATCACCACAGTCATTCGTCTACCTTCCTTTACATTCACTTCGTCTCTGCCTGCTTTGATTCTTCCATTTTCAAATTGTAATCTTCATGACCAACTTTTCTTTTACATTGTTTTTTTTTTCTTAATTTACTTTTTTCTCACTGTCATTTTCTATTACACAAGTTATGTGAGAAAAGTAGAAAAAAAAATAATATTATATCCACCATTTCTAAAATTAATTTAAAATCAATATAGTATCCCTCTCAATTATGTTGTCCTTTTAGTCGTCCTGAAGTTCACTCCTTTAACTTAAGTAGTTGGTGGGTCTCGCAGTTAAAAAAAAGAGAAATTGGAGTGTATAACAAAATATTTGGCGAAAACAAAAAAACAAAATCTGGTTTTTGGCAAAGATGTTGTCAACATGATGTGTAAACTTTAAGTACGTAATTCCTATTCTGCCTCGTGGATAATCTAAAGATTTTTTCATCTTGATTTACAGACCTAAATTTTCTGTTATTTGTATTTTTAAATATCAATATTTTATTTTATTTTATATTTTTTTGGGGCAATTAGATATTGAAGGTTGGTTAATCCAATAGTTTTCTAAAATTCCATATTTTTGTGCTTAATCATAGATGGATAACCACGATTCATGGTTACACTAAAAAACTCAACTCCATCCTCAAATTTCAATGAAAATACGTTTGTGATTCATTTGGGAGCCAAAGAAAAGAAAATAAAAGAATGAAGAAGATTCATCCCTTTTAATTTGGTTCTCCTACATATAGCTATCCATCTTTTAATTCAGGTGGTGGGGGTGGTGGATGGGAGGAAGAGAGTGGTGGAGGAGATGAGGGAGTGTGGAATTAATCTGCACGGGAATGGAAGAAAATGGAGCAGGAAAAGATTCTTGGTCATGTAGGGTTTGTTTGATAACGTTTTTGTTTCTTGTTTCTCGTTCCTATTTCTCGTTTTATGTTTCTTCTCCATTGACAACAACAAACAAAACTATGTTTGGTAACTATTCAGGTTTTTTATTTCATGAGAAAAATAAACAGACGCATAAATTTGTTTGATAACTATTTCTTGTTTCTTGTTTCTTGTATTTTTTTCTTTTTTTTTTCCAACAATTTTCGTAAATTAAGCATAAAAAAAATATTTTATCAAAAGATTATGTTATCTAATACAAGAAAGTCTCGATGACAACTAAAATATAATAACAAAGTTGTATCATATCCTTTATATGTTGTCCAAATTGGATCGGCACTGTGGTCTCTAACTCAAATCATTTATCTTAAATAATGTCAAGTCGAATCTAATTTAATTATAGAATTACGTAAATATCGTGGTTGTAAAATGTTAAAGTTAAGCTACATGAATGTGTTAGTCGAATACATTTATATATTGTAAATTTCTACTTAGTTTTCTCTAAAAACAAATTCAACTAGATTTCAGATCATACTAATAATATTAGAATAAAAAAAATATATAAACATGCATATTCCAAAAATTAAAACTAAAAAATTGAAATATTAAAAAAACTAATATACATATTGAAAATTAAATATGATATAAATCTAAATATTCCACAATTTTAAAATTTAAATTTAAATAAAATATAAATGTAGCAGAATTATTATGTAAATAGAAAAATAATTTAAAAATTTATAAAATATGAAAACATATATAAAAGGAAAAAAAAATAAAAATATTCATGTTGAAAGTTAAAATTTGAAATAGAAAAGAATTAATGTACATATTAAAAATATAAATAATATATAAATTTAAATATAAGTAATTTTTAAAATTCAAAATAAAAATAAAATATAAATATTGGAGAATTTTGTAAATACAAAAAAAATGCAGTGAAACAAAGTGTTCAAAAAGTTAAAATAAAATCGAAAATGTCAAAAAAAATTGTTTCACGTCGTAAGATTTGAACACAAGAGTTGCTAGAAGAAAATAATTATCATGAACGTCTAAAACCAATACATCAAAAACTCATGTGTCCATTATTTTGTGAGATTGTAAAATAAAAATAGAAACAGAACAGGAGAAACTATTTTTTGTTTTTGAAATTTTGGCCTACTTTTAAGAAATGTTTCTCAAAATTTAAAAACAAGAAACAAAAATAGTTATCAAACAAGTTTGTTCCTAAAAATGAGAAACATGAACAGGAAACAAGAAACGGAAACATCATCAAATAGGCCACAGGGATTGAAGTGATAAATTCAAAACGTCATCAAATACGTCCTCAATTTGGAAAAATCTATTATTGAAAAGGTGAAGGGTAACTATGGATATGAATTGTTGGTGATCTGAGATTATCTTCTATATTGAGGTAGAAAATGAACATGTTTAAGGAAAGCACAAGGATACCCCCAACCTACTAAATTAAACAATTTGAAACAAAACAAAACTAAGTGTGATAATTTCAAATATCTAACTGCTAAACCAAAAGCAGACTACCATCATTTTGTGGAAATGTTTTCTACTTGAAAGCAAATGAATGGTATTCGTGTACTTAAATTTTATCTCTTATCTAACTCCTATCGTCTCTATTAAGTTCATAACTCTCTGTGGTCGGTGTTGGAGTTCCACGCACTCCAGCACGAAGCTTCAACGTTTGGCGTCGCGTCTCTGTGTTCACCGTCCGACTTCGTCTCCATCAAGAGCCACGCAAAACATGTGTTGTCGTGCAATTTTGGAGGCCAAAATCCATCCTCCCACTTCAGATTTCTTCGCTTTCTCTGCATTGTTCGCACTCAATTCATCTTGGCAACCTAGGTAGGTAAATCTATTAAACGTTTGTGTCCAAAAAGCATGCCCAACACTTTGCCTCATCACATAGGTTACAATGTGTTTGATGAAATGCCTCAATGAAATATTTTGTTGCTTTTTCTTTGATTTTTGTTTGTTCCAATAGAAAATCGAACCTTGAACCATATTGTATAATTTTTTTGTTCCTAAACCATGAATTTGAATTATAAGATGTTTATGAAAATGATGGCACACTGTAAAACATTGATATTTTTGTTATAATTGTGCCTTGTATAATACTAGTTTCCATTTTCTGAACTGTATTGACGTTTTGATAATAGTATTTCTTGCACAATTGCATTGTAGTATGAAGTGTGTCAAATTATGCCTTACTATATTTTATTGTACTAATGTTAATTGCTATAGACGCAATCTTTACTAGTTCATTGTATTTATAGGAATTGTTTTCAACGAAGTTGTAAGTTTGTTTATAGCTACATACTTGTTAAAGTTTTACTTTTGTACTAAGGTTTTACGCCATGTCAATCTTGTTATTAAACTAGTATACTTATTAATTAAGTAAAAACTATCATCCCCATCTTGATAACATTGAGAAAATTGGTTTGTCAATGCGTGACTATGTTTGGGTTGTCAGTTTAGTTTAAGGGACTAGTTGTGACTATGTTTCTTGTAAACAAGTGTGTGAAACAGCTATCTAGGGAGTATTTTTTACAATGGACAAATCATGGAGAGTAGGATGTCTAAGGAATATGAAGTAGGAGTTGAAACTTTTAGTGAATTTGGTTTACGTAATGCCAACGGTTCCAATT
>JBBPDJ010036807.1:0-13704 GCA_037974625.1 Cucumis cinereus | reverse complement strand
CCATGGAATGTGGAATCCAACTGTCACGTTGTGAGGAAGGAGAAAGCGTGGATCCAACACTCTTTAAAAGCTTGGTTAGAAGTTTACGATATTTAACATGCACAAGACCTGACAATCTATATGCAGTTGGAGTTATCAGTCGCTTTATGGAGAAACCTACTACCACTCACTTGAAGGCATAAAAAAGAATAATTCTTCGATACATCAAAGGTACGATAAGTTATGGCATGTGTTATTCTGTTTCTGATAATTATGAGCTCTTAGGATACAGTGATAGTGATTGGGGAGGAGATGTGGACGACCGCAAGAGTACAACTGGTTTTGTGTTCTACATGGGAAATACTGCATTCACATGGATGTCAAAAAAGCAACTCATTGTTACACTTTCCACATATGAAGCAATATGGCTGAGAAATCTATTAAAGAAGTTGAGGCTGCCACAAGAAGAGTCAACCAGAATTTTCGTAGATAACAAATCAGCAATTGCTTTGGCCAAAAATCCAGTCTTCCACAATCGGAGTAAGCACATCGACACACGCTATCATTATATTAGAGAGTGCATCGAAAGAACGGAAGTGCAATTAAAGTACGTGAAGTCTCACGATCAGGTAGCTGGCATTTTCACTAAACCTCTTAAGAAAGAAGACTTCACAAGATTGAGAGACTTGCTCGGTATAACAAAATCAAGTTTAAGAGGGGGTGTTGAAATATAAACTTGATATTGAGTTAATAGTATTTGGGCCTAGATAAAAAACCTAAGTTGTAGAAGTAATTACTAGATTATTCTAGTATATCAATTGTAAGAAATATTTAGAAGTATTCTAATAAATAGGAGAAAGTAGTTGAGAAGAGTATTCTAGAGAAAGTAGTGGAGAAAATAGTTGGGAAGAGTATTCTAGAGAATGATTTGTAACCATTAATGCAAAATATGTTGGCAAAATCTTAGCCATACATTTAGGGGTGCCAACTAGTATAAATAGGAGTGATGTTTTACCATTTGTATCAATCAAGAAAAAGGCAAAAGCAAAAAAAAATTAGAAGTGCCTAATAAATCAAGTAGCCTCTTTCCTCAATTCTCTCTTCCAAATTTCCTCTAACCTCCAAAATTTCTTTCCAACATGTTGTTGATAGTAAGTTTTTGTAACATTTTTCTTAACATGTTGCTATAAGTTGTCTTTTACCAATGAAAATTGCTTGTGTCACTAAAAATGTGTTAATGAAAATGATTTTCCTATGGTAGTTTGGGTTCAATTTTGCATGGAATGTTTGTTTTGCATGGATTTGGTGTTTAGGGCTTAGGGTTTTGCATTATTTTGTATGGATTGAGATTGAGGGTTTTCGGGTGTTTAAGGTGGTTTGATGTGGTTTTGGGTTATTTTGAATGTGTTTGTTTTGGCATGGATTAAGGGTTTTGGGGTGTTTAAGTTTGTTTGGTTGTGTTTTGAATGTTTTTGCAGGAAATGGTTGTATTGCATAGGTTTGCATGGATTTGGTGCTTAGGGTGGTTTTGCATTATTTTGCATGGATTGAGGGTTTTGAGGTGTTTAAGGTGGTTTGGTGTGGTTTTGGAATTATTTTGCATGAAATGGTTGGATTGCATGGATTTGCACGGATTTAGGGTTGTTTAGGACGGTTTAGCATTATTTTGCATGGATTGGTGTGTTTTGGATTGATTTTTCATGAAATGGTTATTTTGCATGGATTTACAGGGATTTGGTGTTTAGGGTGGTTTAGGACGATTTTGCATTATTTTGCATGGATTGAGAGTTCTTGGGTGTTTAAGATGGTTTGATGTGGTTTTGGATTGATTTTGCATGGAATGGTTTTTTTCATGGATTTGCATGGATTTGGTGTATAGGGTTGTTTAGGGTGGTTTTGCATTATTTTGTATGAGCTTTTATTGGATTGAGGGTTTTTGGATGCTTAAGGTGGTTTGGGTTCAATTTTGCATGGAATTATTGTTTTGCATGGATTTGGTGTTTGTAGTGGTTTTGCATGGATTGGAGTTGAGGGTTGAGGGTGTTTAAGGTGGTTTTGGGTTATTTTGAATGTTTTTTTTTTTTTTTTAGCATGGATCGAGGGTTTTTGGGTGTTTAAGGTGGCTTGGTTGTGTTTTGGATTGATTTTGCATGAAATGGTTGTATTGCATGGATTTAGAGTTGTTTACGCTGGTTTTGTATTATTTTGCATGGATTGAGGGTTTTTTGGGTGTTTAAGGTGGTTTGACGTGGGTTTGGATAGATTTTGCATGAAATGATAGTTTTGCGTGGATTGTGTGGAATGAGTCTTTTTGGGTGCTTATGGGGAATTTGCATGGTTTGGGTGATTTAAGTTTGTTGTGCATGAAGTTAGTTCTGTATATGGCTTTATTATGATGATTTTGCATGAAAATTGAAACAAATAATGCTTGATTTCATTTATTATCATTTCATTACCCACAATTCATTTCATTTACTTAAATAATGCTTGATTCACCCAAATTTGAATGACGTACTGTAGTAATTCATCCTATTTTCTGTTATGGTACGAATTTCGGTACCACCTTAAATCCTACAATCACCACCTTCAAGTTGTTGTGGCACGATAATATCTCAACGAAACCATTGATCTAGATGACTATTAGCAGATTTCGTAGCCCCCCAGCAACAAGTAGCTTGGCAAACTATGGACATAGCATTCTCATGTTGCGTTCCAAATCTACATAATGGTGAAGTACAATCATGGAGTAAAAAATTAGCCTCTCTTTCGTCCGGTGGTTTGCACAAACTAGCACCCAGTGACATTTTGAAATGTTCCAAGACATGTACACGAAATCAACTTCGTTCTAAGGTACATCGTGGTTAGTGTATTGACCACTGACGTACTTTAAAACAACTGTCTCCTTACTATAATCGATATTACCACTTTCACGTCTTAGGAAGTTCTAATGCAATAATAATAAAAAGATGCGAACAATTGTGTTTTGAACGACACAAGTCCAAAAAATGTGAACAATTGTTCTTCATAATAGTTATCGTTTAGAACATACGGTCACTGCAATGTCTGTAATGGTAAATTTCAGATGGCATAAGTCTCGGCGAATTTGCATTTTCTTCCAAATGAACATAAAATAGCATCTATTAGCTACATAAGCTTGTGGAGTGTCAATTAATTACGAATGGAAAACACAACTGATTTAATGCTAATGGCGTTAGGCCAGTTGATACCTCGTTAGTCAACCAACAGTATGGATCCAAGAGATTATCAAATCATCTTTTGTCTATGTAATTGAAGTAGATGAATTCACATTCACCGTCCACTTGTTGAATTTCATTTCGAGGTCTTCGGGTATGTTATCAGGGTGTTGGGTTTTATGTCTTAAAACTCATACATATGTAAATTTTTAATATACATATGTACATTTTTAATACCCAACACTCTGATGACTTGAATTAGAAGACATAAGCTTGTAGTCTGGTATTTTTCATATCTTTCCACCGTTTCTTGTATCTTTCCAAGGGTCGTTAATTTCCACAATTTTTTTCTTTCGGCCTCCTTGAACTTCTATCAGGCTTGTAGTGTCCTGAGAAGTTAATTTGATAAACTACTCACTAAAATGAATGCAATGAAACTAAGAAACATCTAAAACCATCCCAAATCATTCAAACATTCAAAATCGCTCAAAATGAACTGATTCATCAAAGCCATGCAAGCCGATCAAGCCATGCAAGTTGTGAAGCCATGCAACAAAAAATTATTCAACAAAAAATCTTCTAATTCAAGTTATCAGAGTGTTGGGTTTTATGTCTTAAAACTCATGGATAGTGAATGTAATTTGTTGATCGTTACTAATAAAGTGTTATTGTTGTAATTTTAGTATGAAACTAGTGACAAAAACATGGTAGTTGTGAAAGAAAAAACAAAAATATGGTAGTTATGAAAGAAAAAACAAATACGTCTAACATGACTTCCATTACATGACTTCCATTGCGCAATGTAAAAAATGGGGTTGTTTTACTGTTCATGGAAGTTGTGTACCCATTACATGACTTCCATTAGTCCAGTCGCCACCTACGTAGGTCAAGATTGGTCAAAACGTAGACTGAAGTCATGTACCAGGTACATAACTTCTATATTAATTTTTTTTAAGCAATGCTTATTTTTTATCCTTATTATCTCTAACCTTCCAAGGATTTTCATTTGGCGCAAAATAAATTACTAATCTAACTTAAAGTTTAGTTGCTAATCAAATTTACCTAATTTTATCATTTTAATGTAGTTATTATAACTATATATTTTAATTTATACATCAATTAGTATAATGATCATTTTTCTTCTCTTATTTTATATTCAGATGTGATTAGGCAGAAATAAAGTTTATATGACAATTATAGACATAATATTATTTTCTTATCTCATCCACTTAGCCTAGCAAGTCCAAAATTAATCACATATGAAAGAAAAAGGTCTAATGAATTAAAAATTTGAATTACAATCAAGCATGATCCACATCTCCTACTGCAACATCTTTGCCCTGTCGTCGAATATGTCTTCGATCCGTGTTTGCAACATTGAGTTGTCTTGTTTTCTTAATAATTTATTCTACATCTACTACAGTTTGATCACATATTGAACTCAAATATGATAAATCGTGTTCCACCGAGTACTTGTGTACGTCTTGAACAAAATTATTTTGCACTATTAAATATAATAACATTAAATAATGTTCATATCATATAATTTATAAAACATATTAACAATCTTACCATGCAATAATAGTCAGCGTCATCAGGTGTGATCAATCGTCTCGTAATTAAATTGTACTAGAAAAAATAGTCATTTGATAGAGTTGGGTTATGTGTTTCTTCTCCTTGTGCAACACATTGATGACGGTCATGCCACATCGTGATATACTCGTCATGGATTTTACGTCAATCTTGATTGTGTTTACCTCTTAAATCAATTTGGTGTAGTGTCGAGTCTGTGTAGCACAACGATGACACTGCTTGATGCATACCAAACTGTCGTACACACGGTTTGGTAAATGTTACTCTACAATATGAAAGTATACCAGAGGACCAAAGCACGTCCAAATTTGTTGACCATTATAACATCGTGCAGGTAGTAAGGTCATCATATCATGTGTGTATGATGTCCAATTAATCTGTAAAAAAAAAACAAATATAAGCAGACAACAAAAAATATGCATTATTTATTTGGATATGTTACTATACCTAAGTGTGCATCAATCGGTCAAATATTTGTCGATATGTTAACAACATATTTGCTGATTGTTCTGATGCTAGTAGGACACCGCTCCATCTACATGTTTTTAAAAAATATTAATAAATTATCTGATTAAAGAAATTATTAAAAATAAATTTATAAATAAAATAGTACCTGAAGCTCAGTAGACGATCAATCGGGGTCTGTAATACAACTTATGGTGCTACAATATTAAATCTATCGTATGCCCATACTTGCAATAGTATTAATCACCCACCTATTTCTAATGATTGTGCATTACTAGCTCGACACAGTTTCCTATATAACCATGCAAGGCATGCAACGCCCCAAAAGAACGTAATAGCTTGATCAAAATTGCCTAGAAGCGGCAGAAACATGCAATATACCAAGATGTTTGACTTGTCGACTAACAAAAAGCCTCCAATAAGTTGCATTATGTAAGCACGAGCATATCTCTAGAGACTGACGACGTCGGCGTCGGGTGCCAATTCAGTGAACTGTTTTGCTAACCATGCAAGATTTAATCTTTGACCTTTCATGCCAGGTGGCAGAACTCCCAAGAAATCTTCATAAACTTGTTTCCAATTATACATCAACAATCTTGTAATAGGCTCCCCATCCATAGGTAGTCCTAATTGGATCGAAACATCCTGCAGAGTAATGGTGCACTCCCCACAAGGCATATGAAATGTGTGGGTCTTGGGTTTCCAACGCTCCACCAAAGTAGAAGTGAGGTGTCAATCTAATTGGACAAATCCTATTTTAGAAACCCCAAGAAATTCAATAGCTTCTACGTGCTTCACAATACGTTGGTCAAATAGGATAGTACGTTGGGAACCTGCCCCTCTCCTCCAACAACACAGAACAACCGTAGAGGAAGTCTTTCATACAGATTGTGAGCGATGAGACTGTTGTTGATACAGCTGCATAACATTAATAGGTCCAGGTTCTATCCTCCAAAATTCTTTTCTTTCTTAGGGTGAAGGCAAACTCTAATTGTCTAATCTCAACCTTTATTTTGTTTAAAAGTTTAAATATCAATATATAAAAACCAAACATAAACAATCAAATTAAATTTATAACGTTTCATTTTTTATACATACATTTTATTCATGATAGTATTTACAAAAAAAAAAAAAACTATGAAACTTATTTTATAAACTATAGAATTTATAATTTTTTTTAGACATAAACATTTTATATATTTAGATTAACATTCATAGAACTAAAAACTATATAACTCAAATAGATTATCAATAAAAAGATCGTATTTACCATATAAATTCATAGTAAAAACAAAAAAACAAAAACTATAAAACCAAGATAGATTACCATTTAGATTTATAAACAAAAATGTCTAAGAAAGACGACAATCTATACCTTCGACGAATGGCGACAACAACGATGGCAGCAACGGTAGCGATGGAAGCGGGATGAGATTGACGGAAAGTAGAAGGTAGAAGTGGTCTTGGGTCTTTTACTCTTTTTTTAAAAAAAATAAAATGGAAAGGAAGAATGTGGTGTTTTTAGGGTTTTAAAATGAGGGAGTCGTGTATCAGGTACACGACTCCTCGTGAAGTTCTGGATGGGGCTACGACTTTGTACATATCGGATAGCTGCTCCACGCTGACTCCACCATGTAGATGTGTCAGTAGTGTTGTGGACCAGATCCACAACTTCAAGACCGAGTCGTGTACCTGGTCCACGACTTTATGTAATCGTGTACCAGGTACACGATTTCACTATTCTGTTTTTGATATTTTTTTCCAACAACCTTATTTTGACATTATTTTTTTAAAATAACATTATTTTTTTTTAAAAAAAATTAGTTTTGTCTTATTAACCTAAATCTAATAAACTAACATCTTACGTTGTTTTATGAGCTTGAACTGTATGTGGATACATACAAGGATCAATCTTCGACATACAACTTAAAGGGTCTATTGCATAAGGATAGAGTTGGATACCTTATCCTGGTAACACTATGGATACGATCCACTTTGTATTTGATACAAACACAATGATCCAAAGCGTTGTGAGTGGGGGGGGGGGGGTCTCCTATCCAATGAGTTTGCATTAGACTAGACCCTGAACTAGTAACCACTAGATGTAACTTCGTTGACTATTTAGGTTTCTATTTTTTGATGTGTACGAGTGAAAGTGGCCAGATTGCGGACTCAATAAGCCTACCATTTTGGAAACAAGACCGAGTGGAGAGCTGAAAACATAATCACACAAGATGGAATTCACTCCTTCCCGACTCTAGGATAAGTAGATGAGTGTTCTTTTAAATGGTGTCTCCAGAACTTGAACAAAGGGTCCTAACCTCTCTATGGCACGAGAGGGGTTTCTGTTTATTGGTTGGACCATAAATAGGTTGTACATTAGAGGAGCTTCGTATTTAAGGACTAAGAAGTGATCTAGGGATAAAATGGTAATTTGATACAACTGTTATCACTACAAGAAATTCAATATTCAGTGACAAATTTTTAGTGGCACAAATAATGTTTGTCGCTAAAAGGTTATATATGGAATGTCTCCGAATTATAGGCGATGGATATTCCATGGAGATACTGTTGATCTTTCACCATTTTTGAGATCTAATTCAAGGTTTCTAGGTGCAACATTTTCTAATTCAGGTGAACCTAGAGAAGAGAATGTAAATCTTAGAGAAAACATTAGAGAGAGAGATATTATGGATGATGAGATGCTAGAGATGATTCATGATTTACATGGGCCAATGTTTGAAGAAACTACAAAAGAATCAAACGAGAAGATGATTCATATAGAATGAGTGGAATGAGTTCACTTCGTTTAATTTTTCAGTTAAACTTATGCACATTAAGGTGCTTAAACTTATGCACATTAAGTCCCTAAACCCTAAGGATGGGATATGTTTCAATTCACGTGTGCAAATTTGATTGTGCTTTATTTTGAAAAGAATATGCATCACTTGACAAATGTTTGCATTGTGGAGAGTCTAGATACAAGTCAAATGATAGAAAGGGGAACAAATTTCCCTAACATTGAACGGAGTTCAGAACAATCTAATGACAGCGAACAAGTACTTCTTATAACTCATGTGGGTGTATGTTCTATGTGAAATTGCTATGACTATCCTGCAGTTGTGGTAGTCATAGATTAGTCTTAATCAATTATTGTTAAGTGTTGTTTGGCATTGTTAAGTGTATGATCTATGTAAACTTGCTATGACCATCCTGCAGTTATGGTAGTCTTAGATTAGTCTTAATCAATTATTGTTAAGTGTTGTTTGGCATTGTTAAGTGTTGTTAAGTTAAGCTTTTATCAATTAGTCTTGTTATTGTTTGGCATTGTTGCTAAGGTAGTTTTCTGTTATGTCATTATTTAACTGATTGCTATGCTTAGTGTATTGAATCAAAAAATAGATACATAATGGATTTTTTTTTACTCAAAGACAAGTGATGATTCTAAGCCAAGCATAAAAGTAGTTGCAGTTAACAATTGTAAGACTAGAAAATAATTACAAAAATTGATATGCTGGTTTTTTAATGGAGTTGAAATTCATTTTACAACTGGAGTTGAAGTTGAAGGAGTTGAAGTTCATTTTAATCAAAGTCAATCCTAAACACATTTGACAACTGCTGTGAACATAGAGGCAGATGAAATAACTTGACCCCATGTTTAGCTTGGTCCCTTTGAGTGTCTGTTAATAGAAGGAGACAAATAAATTTGGAGTATGTTTCTGTTCTATTTCAAGTCAAACCCACATGTTGCATGTCCCACCTTAAATAAAAGTGTCTATAATTAACTATGTTCAACGATTCTAATCTTTTCATATGTTCAACGATTCTATTATTTGGCTATAAACTTTGATGAGTCATATGCCCTCAACAAGAAGTTAGTGGTTCTAATCTAACCATTACATTTGCTATTTGCTTGTTGCTATATTAATGAATGCTTGTTGTTGGTGATGAATGTTTGTTGCTTGTTCTGATAGAAATGAATGCTTGTTGCTTGTTCTTTATAAATTTGTGGGTTTGTCTCCATGTTGCTTAGAGTGTTACTACGAGAATGACTAACTTATTTCATTTAGTTTTGGTTATGGGACACAACCAGCCCTTAAAACGAATGGGGAGACTATTAGTAGACTTGTTATAGTTAGAGGGTTCACTACTATTTGACTAGTAGTAGACTTGTTATAGTTAAAGGGTTCACTATTATTTTATAAAACACTGCTTAAATGCCAATATTCATTACAAAAACCAGCAAGCATTCAATGGTATTCACTGAGAAATGGTAATGAACAAAAGAAACTTGGCTGATTTTGCTTCACTGAGAAATTCAATGTTTTTTCCCTTGTCCATGTTTTCTTCCTTTGCTCCATTTCAACAAATACTTGGCTGCTTTTGCTTCACACCCTCTACTTCTTTAACAATAAAAGAAAGTTATCATCTTCATTTTTACATTGGTGAATCAGAGGAGGGAAACATCAAGGGGTGGATTTTCTTTTTTTCTTTTTTTTTTCTTTTTGTTCACTATGTTTGTTTGTGTGTTTGGAGGGGCCCAACATCATGTGTGAAAATTCCAATCAATGGGGGCAAAGGAAAGTGGAAATTGTCAGTTGTTGTTGTCGGATGTTAAATTTTACAGCTGCACTTCATATGCTTTCATGTTCATCATTTGACAATTTGATCTCCACCTAGCTTTTTTATTTTTTACTCCTTTATCTGATTTCTTCATCTAACCAGATTGTAGGTTGTAGGGTACGTTTTGTTTTCTGTTGTAGATTCAATAGATTTGTTACAAGCTTCCTGTTTTTGGATATTTTCTCCTTTTTTCTTCTTATTCAATTTACATCAATATATCTTCTAGGAAAAAAAATATCCCCAAAGCATGCCCTCATTTAAATATCCATCATGTCAACATAAAATGGTTGAAAATAACAAGAGAAACTGAGAGTACAAATAGTTGCATTTTGTGTTGTGGCAACAAGAAGGGTTTATGAAGGCGTTTGGAGGCACGGTGAAGGGTGTGAACATTTTGACCGAAGGTCGAAGTAGTTTAGGAGAGTATGTTCGACACTCTCAAAAGAGCTGGATAGTTTTATTTTCTTTATTGCATTGTTCTTATTTTCTGATCCTGGAGCTTTGTTACTTGCTTGTACTTGAGTTTATCTGCAATATGCCACATGCAAGGTGTTTTCAGTGGTTTGACTGCGGATTATGGTTTGTTAGTATTTTGTCTTTGTTTGTTGTTCGTGTGTGTCGATTGTAGGTTGTAACTCGAATTGTGATGTTTTTGGGAGGACTATAGCTTCATTTCTTGTGATGCTTTAAAGTTAGAAGAATACTAGTTTTTATCAGTCAGTATTATTGTTATTTTAAGTGCACCTTGCAATACTTTGATATCGCTTCAAATAGCTTCAAATAGTCAGTATTATTATTGTTATCTTTATATGCATTTGATATTTCATTTTTTTTATTTGTCAGATTTGATGCACAACTGTTCTTCTCTCTTGGATTTTGATGTTGACTTCAAGGACAGAATTGGAAAGAGTTTTTTGGTTGGTATATCTTATAATTTTGTATGAAAAAATCATGTTGTAGGACTTTTTGTTATAGAAACTATGATTATTATTGTATGAATTCTAGTTATGCAAACTTTGGTACCTAGATAGTAACTTGGAACTAATTTTGTACATCACTTGGTGTAACTTGATAATTATATGTTAAGTTCTTTTTCAAATTATAATGTAGTAGTTCAAACTCTTTCTCTAATTAGTGAAACCTTTTTTACGTAGTTCTTCTATAATGTTTACAATTTTTAAAAGGTTTATATAGTAAATTTGGTATTATTTTTTTAATTAATAAAATATTTTTACCGACGTTTTCTATAACGTTAGTAAATCATAGTTTTTTTTTTAAAAAAATGATGTAACATTTTTATTTTTAGTGGCACAATAATATATGTCGTTGTAAATAAAAATGAGTGGCGAAATAATATGTCACTAAAAGTGAATTTTTAGCGACGCTTCTACGTCACTAAATGTAGAGTTTTAGCGACGCGGTGGGTTGCGTTGCTAATACTTTTAGCTACGATGATGCATCGACAGTCCTAGTGACGCCGTAGGTTGCGTCGCTAATACTTTTAGCGACATTTTGTAGACTTTTAGTGACGTTTTGAATGTGCCACTAAAAGCTGATTTTCTTGTAGTGTATATGGACATTCGCAAAGGAATAACTTGTTGTTATTGGTCTATATCCGTGGACACAAAGCTATATCTACGGTGAGAAGAGTTAAACTATGAGTCTTTAGTAGAGTGTGTACACACAATTAATGAATATTTATTAATGTGGTTAATGAGTTTATCCAATTAATCTTCTATCATTGTATCTTCTGATCTGTAGGTCCATTAGGTTCTCTTCCTAGCTCATAAAGGGTAATGAGGTTAATATATCTTAGATATAACTTGAAATGTTCAAATTGACTTTGGGAATTAAAATAATGTGTGTTGATACATTATTACATAAAATTTATATTTTAATTAAACTTTATAATATAAATTTTATTTAGATGTGATTCAAAATTAACTTATGAGAGAATAAAATATTTGAATAAGTTCAAATATTAATTTAATGTGAATTATATTCATATTAAAACTATAGATTAAAATTTAATGTGTATATGATAAACATTGAAACTATAAGTTATGTAAGAAATTTATATATCAATATAATTTAAATCTGGATTAAATTAAATATACGATATTTAATCTTATAATTAATTAATTGGAAAATTAATTTATAGTTTAGTTTAATTATATTTAATTAAATTTGATTTCATTAAATTAAAACTACAGGTTATGTGAGAGATATTTATTTAAATATGATTTAAATAAAATATTAATTAATTATTTAATTAATTATTTTAATATTAATATTAATTTAATTTAATTTAATTTAAATTAAATTAATAACTCATTTACGTGGAAGTTTTTTTTGGTAACGTGGGATGCACACATGTAAACCCACATCGCTCTCTTACTTCATCTTCTTCATCCTAAAGAAAAAAAGGAGGAAGAATATAGAAAGATAACGAAGAATATAGAAAGATTTTCTCTCTAATTTTTGCTCTCTCAAGAAAAATTCTCTCTATCTTTTCGATCCAATTTTTGGTTTTCAGAAGTTAAAAATCTCAATTACTCAGAGAATAGGAGAGATTCCAAACGGTGATGACTTCACAATTGGTGTAATTCTAATTTTAATTATAAAAGCATGCTTAGCTATTAATTTATTTTACAGTAGATTCATCTTTCTGTATTTTTCAATATATTGATATTTCTAATTTTTCAATTAAATTGAGTTTAAGATTCTGTAAATTTTTCTGACGCGTAAGGGCTTTAATCCCTTCACAAAGCATACAACCTTTTAATCCAAGAAATAACTCAAAATCTACATTCAACCAAAATCATATCAAAACTAAGATCCATACCAAAATACTAATGAAATTCATCGAAAATAATATAAACTAATATAAAGTCATCCAAAACTATGAAAAATAAAATAATTGGTTAGTTGGTGGAAGTGGTCACAATACTTAATAGAATCATGGAAAGATGGTATTATTGTAACAATAATGATTAAAAGAAAAATATATTTATCAGCTATTGTCAACTACCCAGAACAAAATTAAACATAAAGTTATCATGAGATGACCCTATTGCTGTCTTTAGTATCCACGATTATTTCTTGAAACTGAGGTTTATCTTCCGACGCATAAAATCGTAGGAAAATATTCAAAAGGCATTGGAAGATGAACTCCCTTGTCAATGCTTGGAATGTATGCTTGATGTGGCCAGTCTTCATGTAGTTTCTGCTAAGCTAGAGTTTGATTCATGTTGTGCTTCATATCATTGTATTAATTACCAAGTAGAAAATCTAAGGTGGCCAGTTTCAACTTCTATGTATAGTTGAGGGGTTAATGCATAATATGTGGGTATGAATGTGTTGATTGCGAGTAGCAAATCCTAAGCATGGTTGTGAGTAAATTTGTAGGTCATCTAGGATAGCCCGTTTGCTTCATTGCATTGCTTGGACAGTTAAAAAACACAATCAATTAGTAATTGAGAGGCTTTTCGGGTTATTAATTTGTCCTAGAAAAATCTCCTAGGCTTAATGCGAGTGTTTAGTATTTAAGGATGCTCCAACCCAATTTATTAAGCATCTAGTTTAATTAAAAAAATTACTTAATGTATTAAGGCGCTTGACTCGACTTATGGGCAAGTAGGCTAGGTAAATTAATGGGGAATTGGACTAAATGGCAAAATTTGGAGGGTCATTTTAATTTATAGCAGAAAACAAAAATCATAAGATTTATAGCAAATTCGAGAATGACGGTTGTTCCAACTTTTCAATAATCACAAAATACCCTTAAGAAAATCTGGATAGATTGTAACGGAAGATTTTATTTTTAAAAATCTATTTTCTCTCTCTTTAA
>JBBPDJ010036806.1:0-13717 GCA_037974625.1 Cucumis cinereus | reverse complement strand
TATTTTAAATAAATCCAAGTAAAATAACAAAGGGTTTTCAAACGTTTAATCAAACAAATAATGAAAAAGATAAGAAACGAACCTAGACGGGATCCCTAAAATAGTTTTCTAAACCAAAACCATTACAATAAAAACCAATAAAAGTTTAATCATAAAGAAAACAAATGCCAAATAACCATAAGCGGAAGCAAAAATAGGTCTCCTAGTCCCCCCCTGATATGGTCACTGGTCTTACTTGCCCCTCGCAGGTCCATTTTTACCTTTGCTTGAAATAAAACATAGAAAGAATGAGTATAAAAATACCCAGTAAGGAAAACCGCTACAGACTTCACTGGGTGACCGTTAACTTTCTCTAAGGCATGTACTTTACGACACACCGTCGGGTGGTTGAGTACTGACAAATATGTTGGAACAGGCCTCGTACGAACCCCCTTCACGACCCTGTCACAAAAAATCGCCACATAGGCTTGCCCCCAGAACGAACGTCGGAACAAGCCTCGTACAGACCCCCTTCACGACCTTCAGTGACGGGTGCCACACAGTCTGATCGACTATACGCCACACAGGCTAGTCGACGGTTGCCACACAGGCTGGTCACTGGCTAGTAAGAATCAAGTCAGCCATACGACTTGAAAACTGACCTATCGTTTCCCACCAAGTACAAACTAATTAAGTAAGTTAACAGAAATCGTATCCAATTAAATCCAATACAAACATGATGATCATAATAATCCGAACATGTCTCAAGCAGCTGATAACACAGGTAAATGGTAAAACAAATCATGCATAATCCAAACAGATTTATAAACCAAATACCCCGAGGCCAAACCCTAAAGCAGGCACATAAACAATTTTAACACCTTATACGCCAAAAGCGTAGATTTGGTAGAAGTAATCCTTACCTCGAGTACAGAGATTTTCTTAATCGAGTTAGCCTCCAATTGACCCTAAACACATAAGAACTTTAATTAATACTTTCTTCCCAAAGAAATATTAATTAATTCTAACCATAACAGCCACTTCCAAACTCACCAACAAAGATGAAAACCAAGGCGATTGCACCACCAACAATCTCGATCGACTCTTCAGTTTGAACCTTCAAACGACAAGGAAAAATACCCAATTAATCTAAGGAAAAATTCTTAATTAAAATTTCATTAGGCACCCTAAAACCCAATTTGAAATCTTTCCAAACCTTACCAACAAACCAACACAGAGCAGTGGCAGCGGAGACGGGCAGTGAAAGAACACGGCTCGACGGCTCGGCTCGGCTCGGGTTGAGGAGCGGCTGCGACGGGCGAGCGGCTGGGCTTCTCGGGCGCGGCACAATCGGCAGATCTGGCGTGTGGCGGCTGTGGAGTGGCTGTTTGGCTTGCAGATCCGGAGTGCTGTGCAGCAGCGGCTGGGCGCGGCTCAAACGAAGAGGGACTGGGCGAGGGGAAGCGAACGGCTCGTGGCTAGAGAAGACGACGAGGCGCGACTGACGATGATGGATCTGGCGGCGGCTGCGAGCGGAGGGCTGGCGTCTCGGACTGGCGACGTTGGATCTGGCGCGACTTGCGAACAGGGAGGCGTGAGGACAGCTGGGCGTTCGGCGAATGGAGATGACGCGGCTGAGAACAGAATCGGCTCGGGCTGGCGGCCAATACAATTATCCCCAAAATTAAACCCAAACTTTAAACCCAAAATAAACATCCCAAAATTACAATTTTACCAACAATTTAATAGGATAATTAATAAAAAAAATTTACAAATTACCTTAAAAAAATTTGGGATGTTACATATCTTTTAACCAAAAAATAATTAAATATATATACTCATATATATATTTAATTTCTTAACCAAAATAATTAACATCGCAAAAGAAATTAGATCCCAAAATAAATTCAACTTATTATTTTTAGATAATTAACCTAAAATTATCTGAAATTTTTGGGATGTTACAGTAACACTGTTCAACTAAGATGAAAACAATTAATAAAGTTTGTCTTTGATGCCTAGAACATGATCATTCAAGTAGGTTAATTTCTACATGTTCTTATAGTATGACAAAGCTGACCCTTGGAACGGGTATACCTCTTGCATTCCCCATTGCGCTTTCCCAATTCACCAATTGAAGGGATCCTTTGCTTTTGAGGTGTTCCTGCTCAACGTTTAAAAATCAGATGCAATATAGTGTCAATCACTGCTATGATACTGCATTTATTATGGTTACCAATAGGACAAGCTGCACCATTAGAAGTTGATGCCAACGTGCTAGCAAAATAATACTTTGATACAAAAGAATAAGGATATAAATCAAGGGTATAAATAACAAGTACATGACGACATGGTATTTCTTCCAAACCCCAACAAGATAATGCAACTTCTACAATTCAATTTACCAGAAAGGTTTTACCTTCATCAAGTACTTGACATTCAAACTCATTGATAGGATAAACCTAAAATCAAAAGAAGTAATATTAGCATGAATGAAAATAACAAATTCATAAAGTTAAATTTTGTCAAAAAATATTGCAACCAAATAATAATCAGATTGGAATCATATGAACACCTAATAGAAATCACATATGAAAAAGAAAAAGCAATTACTTACAGTGAAATCTGTATAACGTAACAATGTAGCAATCTAATAGAAATATGATGGAAATCACTATAAGATAACCAAGTAACAATCAACCAGAAATATAAAAATCAATTACTCACCGTGAAGCTCCGTGATAGCTCAGCTAGCTTTCTCTTATCTTCTTTAGCTTGTGTAGTGAAAATACTCTTCAAAGAACATGATGATTTACTTCTTTCATAAAACCATTGTTGGTCGAATCACATACAACAATGAAACAACAAGTAAATTTCTATGAACTTTCAACACTTGACTTATTGAAACCCTCATGAATATTTGTTGTCATCATTTGATATCTTCTTTGCTTAGAGTATACACGGGCCCATCTCTCAAACCCAACATTCCTAAGATATTCTCTAATAGATGGGCATTGACTTCATCCATCTCATATTCAATTGAAAATTATCTATTGTATATTATTTTGCACATTGACGAAAATGTTTGTCAATCATAGAATCTTTGAACGAAAGCTTTAAACTATCTAAAAGATGTTCAATAGAAACACAATATTGAGCCTATGGAAACACATTTAAAGAATATTTTGCAATGATTATATACGTATTAAAAAACAAGCACTAATCCCTCCCGAGCTCCAAAATAAACTTAAACTTCCAAAAAGACCACGTCTAAGAGGCATCATTTTCTGAATATACAATGTTGAAAGCAAGAGGAAAAAGTTTACTATTACCGTCCATAGTCGAGGCAGTCAGTTACGTTCTAGAAAATTTACACTTTAAAATTGTCCCATCAACAGAAATGTTTGGTCTACAATATGTCCAATCCTCAATTGATAGTCCCATAGCTATGAAGCAATATTTAAAATCACCATTTGAATCTAATTCATATTCAGTAAATGTACCTATAAAAAAAGAAAAAGAAAAAGAAAGAGAAAAATAAAGAACTTACAAGCTGTTAATTGATATACTAATAAATTACTCATAGATTATACATAGATCACTAACTGATTACTATAAAGTAAATGAAAATAACAAACCTGAATTCTTTCATTTTAACTTAAAATAACAAACCTGAATTTTTTCATTTTAGGGAATCAAGTCAAAAGAATCACTGACATCACCTTTTAACAAATTCATAATGGATTTCTTTGTCCTCCAAGCTTTATAATAACTAACACTTACCCTGTAATTCATTTGCATATGATGTATTATATTCATTGGTGTCGAATGATCATAGCTATATCTAAAACTTTCAACCTTACAATCACAAATAAACTGTAAAGATGCCTGCTTGTGAGAAGAGCGAACCATCATAGAGCAATTACAGTCAATAATATACTTTCGAATCATCCACAAATCACTATGTTTATAACGTGATGCCCTAGCAAACCATTAGCAATCATCTTGAGTACCTTCCAACTCAACAAATTTTGAATTTGACTTTAAAGTTCTCAACTCAAAATTATTCTTTACATATATGAACTGAAACGACTTCAAAATAATTTCTTTACTAGCAAACAAGACTTTCTTCTTTAAAGACAACGCACACGATAAATTGTCAATATGAAAAATCTCTCAAAAACTTCGAACTCACCTCCAAAATCAGGTTCAACTACAGAAGAAAAAGAAGCAACTGAAACTTTTAAACGTGTATTCACAACATCAACAACTAAAGGATATTTCAAAAGTTGATCATTCTTAACCCCAGTAAAAAACCAACATACATCGTTATCTTCAAGAATCTTAACAACAATACTATTCAAATTCAATAAAACTGAAAGTTCCATAGATGAATTAAGTTGAAGTTCCTTCTGTAGCAGGTTTACGAAGGACTAAAAAAACATCACTTCTATTTAAACACCAGTTTTGAAACCTACATTAAAGTGATGAGAGCCATTGCACAGTGAAATATTTAACAAAACCATTACTCAATTTTAATTGAAAAATAATAAATCCAACTACATTGGCAAAAATTACACAAACAATTTACTCTAAAATAATAATTGGCTAAGCATGGTTTAATATTAAAATAAATAAAATTTCACAGGAGAAATTGAAACTTGCTTTCGTTGTCGACTCTAAATCTACAAATCACAAAATATGTGAGTCCACCACCACTGGAATCTTTTATATCCTCTGAGTAGATGAGGTTTAACTTGTGGGAACTTTTTTGGAACTTAGAAATTTGAGAGAAAATTGTAGAGAAAAGGAAAAGAGGAACTCTTTTTTTTTTGTGTTTATTAAAACATCGAATAGACCTATTTATAACCTCATTTTCTTGTAGGACAAGAAAAGAATGTTAGAGAGAATTGTAGGATCACGTAGGTGAATCTCAACGTTTTCCACAGTTATTTAATTTCAATTAAATCTACAATTAATTAATATTTCATGAATCTTTCTCATATCTTTTAGTTTTAATTTTAATTAAATCAAATTTAATTAATCTAAACTATTAATTAATTCTAAAATTAATTAATTACTAAATTAAATATCTTATATTTAATTTAATTCTGATTTGAATCAGATTGAAATCTAATATTCTCTCATAACCTATAGTTTAATGTGTATCATATATGCATTAAATTTAATCTATAGTTTTAATATGAATCTAATTCACATTAAAATTATATTATAAAGTTTAATTAAGATATGAACTTTATATTATAATGTAACGCCATATATTATATAGTTTCCTTAGTCAATTTGAACATTTAAAATTATATCCAAGATATATTAACCTCATTACCCTTCACGAGCTAGAAAGGGGACCTAATGGACATACAGATCAAAAGTTACAGCGATATCGATTAATTGGCTAAACTCATTCACTACAAGAAAATTCCCTTTTAGTGGCGCATTGAAAACATCACTAAAAATCCAAAAAACGTCGCTAAAGTATTAGAAACGCAACCCTAAACCCTAAACCCTTTTTCAAGAAAATTTCCTTTTTGAAGAGAGAGGAAATTGGGTGTTAAATGAGGAAAGAGAAAGAGTGTTGATTGGAGAGAGAATCTTGGATTTAATTTTTTGGAAGAAAAAGGAAAAACAAATATAATAATAATATATTAATTTTATTATTATTTCTTTTTCTTTCAAATTTATGGAATAGAGTTTTTTCATCTTCATTTTCTTCCCTTTTCCTAAACCCATCTTTGCCACCCTCCCTCTCCTCCTTTCTCCGTCAAGAGCCATCAGACGACGCCAAACAGTCGTGCATCAACCCACGCCCAGTGACGCCGAGAGCCACGCCGAAAAGCCCGTCAAGCTCGCGTCGCTCTTCCTCGTGCCGCAAACTGTCCACACCATTGTGACTCCACACGACAGATCTGGCGTCGCGAAGCCCACGTCAAGCCGAGGAGCTCTGTCGCGTCGCCTCTCGTTGTCCAGTCAAGGAGTTTAACCGCGTCGTCCCTTTGTAAGTCGCGTCTCCGCTTGTCGTGAAGCCGCGTCGCCCAGATCCACAAGCTGCCTCCGTTCGAGCGTGCCTGATCTGCGAAACCACGTCCAGCTACACTACGCCCGAGCCTAGCTCCACTTACACTCACCAGATCCGCGAACCGACATCCTGTCCGACGCCAAGATCTGCCAGCCGAGCAACAAAGCCGAGCCGAGCCAAGCCATGAGCCGAGCTGAGGCGAGTTGTGAGTCGAGCCGAGCCACCTTCTGTCCCTGCCCAGCACCGTCGCCGCTGCTGTTTGTTGGTGTGTTTGGTAAGGTTTATGAGGGATTCAAATTGGGTGTTTAGGTTACCCAATGAAGTTTTATTTGAGGAATTCTCTTGGATTAATTGGGTATTTCTTTATTGTTTGAAGGTTCAAATTGAAGATTCGATCAGGGGTATTTGTGGTGCTATCGTCTTGATTTTCGTCTTGAATGGTGAGTTTGGAATTGGTTATTGAAGGGTTAGAATTATTATATCTTTTTGGAAAGGATTTATTAATTAAAGTTCTTGTGTGTCTAGGGTCATTTGGAAACTACTTCGTCTAAGGAAATTTCTGTGATTTGAGGTAAGGAACACTTCTACTGAATCCGCGCCTTTGGCGAATAAGGTGTGGAAGATGGTTATTTTTGCTTATACTGTGGTCTTATTTTTCCCTATAGTGTGGTGTTATTTTCGCCTTTGGGAGCTACATTTTTCTCGAAGATCGATCTTCGTTCAGGCTACCATCAGTTGAGAATAAGGGAGAGTGATATTCCCAAGACTACTTTTCGTTCGAGATATGGACATTATGAGTTTTTAGTGATGTCGTTCGGGTTGACAAATGCTCCTACAGTGTTTAAGGATTTGATGAATAGGGTGTTTAAGAATTTTCTTAACACCTTTGTGATTGTATTTATTGATGATATCTTGTTTATTCCAAGATGGAGGCAAAACATTTGGAGCATTTGAGAAAGGTTTTAGACACTATGAGCTTGAATGAACTTTATGCGAAATTTACCAAGTGCGAATTTTTGCTGAAACAGGTATCTTTCCTTGGTCATGTCGTAAGTAGAGAAGGAGTTTAGGTGGATCCTGCCAAAGCTGAAGCAGTTACCTGTTGGCCTTGAACTTCTACTGTTAAGGAGGTTCGTAGCTTTCTGGGTTTAGCAGGTTATTACCGATATTTTGTGGAGGACTTTTCCCGCATCGCTTCTCCTTTGACTCAGTTGACAAGGAAGGGAGTTCCGTTTGTGTGGAGCAAGGCTTGTTAGAGTAGTTTTCAGAAGCTGAAGCAGAAACTTGTTACTGCGCCTGTCCTGACAGTGCCGAATTGTTTAGGAGGCTTGGTGATTTATAGTGATGCCTCAAAGAAAAGGTTGGGTTGTGTGCTAATGCAGCATGGGAAGGTAGTTGCTTATGCGTCTCGTCGGTTGAAAGTTCATGAGCAGAATTATCCCACCCATGATCTTGAGTTAGCAACAGTGGTTTTTGCACTGAAGATTTGGAGACATTATCTCTATGGGGAAAAGATACAGATCTTCACCCACCACAAGAGTCTCAAATACTTCTTCACCTAGAAGAAGTTGAATATAAGACAACGTAGGTGGCTGGAGTTGGTGAAGGACTACGATTGTAAGATCTTATACCATCCAAGTAAGGCAAACATGGAAGTTGCTGTCTTGAGCAGAAAGGTAGCCCATTCAACAGCTCTTATTACCTGGCAAACTCAATTGCACCAGGACCTCGAGCGAGCCAAGATTGCCATTGCAGTGGGGAAAATAACCTCAGAGTTGGCACATTTGACAGTACAACAAACGTTGAGACAGAGGATTATTGAGGCTCAAGGTAGTGACCAGTATCTAAGTTTGAACTGCCACCTAGCAGAGGCATGTCAAGCTGAGGGTTTTTCTGTATCTTCTTATGATGGTCTCCTGTTTGAGAACTGCTTATGTGTTCCAATAGGCTGTGAAGTTAAGAGGGATTTGTTTTCTGAAGTACTCTTCGTTTGCTATGCATCCTGGCAGTACCAAGATGTACCAGGACCTGAAGCATTTTTACTTGTGGCCTAATATGAAGAGAGAGGTAGCAGACTTTGTTAGCAAATGTCTGGTGAGTCAGCAGGTGAAAACACCAAGAAAGAAGCCAACAGGTTTGTTACAGCCTCTTGGAGTTCCAGAGTGGAAGTGGAAGAACGTATTGATGGATTTCATTACGGGGTTG
This sequence comes from Cucumis cinereus, assembly GCA_037974625.1. Lineage (NCBI taxonomy): Eukaryota > Viridiplantae > Streptophyta > Magnoliopsida > Cucurbitales > Cucurbitaceae > Cucumis > Cucumis cinereus. Next base: position 5,496 of record JBBPDJ010036806.1, on the reverse strand, counting down.
ACTAGGACCTCGAAGGGCCATACTGTGATTTGGGTGATTGTGGATAGACTCACCAAGTCAGCGCACTTTATTCCATGTAACTCTACGTACTCAGCGAATAAGTGGGCTAAGTTGTACTTAAAGGAGGTGGTGAGGTTGCACGGAGTTCCTGTGTCAATTGTTTCTGACAGGGATGCCCGTTTCACCTCTAATTTCTTGAAAGGTCTCCAAAAGGCCTTGGACATTCGGTTGGATTTCAGTATCGCTTTTCACCCACAGAATGATGGTCAAACTGAGCGTTTGAACTAGACACTGGAGGATATGCTGAGAGCCTGTGCACTAGAGTTTTCTAGGAGTTGGGACTCTTACCTTCATCTCATGGAGTTCGCTTACAACAACAAATACCAGGCTACCATTGGCATGGCATCGTTTGAAGCCTTGTATGGTAAATGTTTTAGGTCTCCTGTGTGATGAGACGAGGTTAGTGAGCATAGGTTGGTTGGTCCTAAGTTGGTGCAGTCTATGAATGAAGCTATTCAACAGATTAGAGCCCGCATGAAGACAGCTCAGAGTAGACAGAAAAGTTATGCAGATGTGAGACGAAAAGACCTGGAATTCGAGGTTGGAGATAAGGTGTTTCTTAAGGTAGCACCTATGAGAGGTGTTTTATGGTTTTCAAAGAAGGGGAAGTTGAGTCCCCACTTTATGGGCCTTTTGAGATTCTGGAGAGAATTGGTTCTGTGGCGTACCGATTAGCACTACCACCATCCCTCTCTGCAGCTCATGACGTTTTTCATGTTTCAATGTTGAGGAAGTATGTGGCTGACCCGTCGCATGTCATCGATTATGAGCCCGTGGAGTTCAATGAAAATTTGAGCGACGAAGAGCAACCAGTGGAGATTCTTGCAAGGGAGGTGAAGACGTTGCGCAACAGAACCATTGCCTTAGTAAAGGTTTTATGGCGGAATCAACAAGTGGAAGAAGCTACGTGGGAGTGGGAGAACGACATGAGAGCTCGATACCCAGAGTTGTTCGAGGATTAGAGCTTTCGATGACGAAAGCTTCTTAAGGAGGGAAGACTATAACATCCAAAATTTTAAGGTAATTTCTAATTTAATTTTCAATTATCTTACTATTTGTTGGTTATTTTTTTAATTGGGATGTTTATGGGATTTAAATTTTGGATTAATTGTTCGAATAATTTTATTATTGGTTGTATTTTTATTTTATTTGTGGTTGGAGAAAGAGAAAATGGTGAGTTTTTTGAAGAGAGAGGAAATTGGGTGTTAAATGAGGAAAGAGAAAGAGTGTTAATTGGAGAGAGAATCTTGGATTTAATTTTTTGAAAGAAAAAGGAAAGAAATATAATAATAATATATTAATTATTATTATTTCTTTTTCTTTTAAATTAATGGAATAAGGTTTTTTCATCTTCATCTTCTTCCCTATTCCTAAATCCATCTCCGCCGCCCCTACCTCTCCTCCCTTCTCCATCAAGAGCCACCAGACGACACCGAACAACTGTGCATCACCCGACGCTCAGCGACGCCAAAGCCACACCGAGAAGCCCATCAAGCTCGCGACGCTCTTCCTCTCCCCGCAAGCCGTCCATGCCATTATGCCTCGCGTAGCCCACGTCAAGCCAAAGAGCTCCATCGCGTCGCCTCTCATCATAAAGCCGAGAAGTTCCACCGCGTCGCTCCTTTATCAGTCGCGTCTCCGCTTGTCGTGAAGTTGTGCCGCCGAGATCCACAAGTCACCTTCGTTTGCCCTGCCAGATTCGTGAAACCACGTCCAGCTACATCGCGCCCAAGTCGATCTCCACTTGCACTCACCAGATCCGCGAGCCAGCGTCCCGTCCAACGTTTAGATCTGCAAGTCGAGCCGTGAAGCAGAGCCGAGCCGAGGTAGGAACCGAGTCGAGCTGCCTTTCTAAGCCAAGCCGCATTCTGTCACTGTCCAACACCATCGCCGCTGCTGTTTGTTGGTGTGTTTGGTAAGGTTTATGAAGGATTCAAATTGGATTTTTAGGTTACCCAATGAAGTTTTATTTGAGGAAATTTTTGGATTAATTGCGAAATTTGAGGAAGGTTCAAATTGAAGATTCGATCGGGGGTATTTGTGGTGCGATCGTCTTGATTATCGTCTTGAGTGGTGAGTTTGGAATTGGTTATTGAAGGGTTAGTATTATATCTTTTTAGGAAGGATTTATTAATTAATGTTCTTGTGTTTAGGGTCATTTGGAAACTACTTCGTCTAAGGGAGTTTCTGTGATTTGAGGTAAGAAATATTTCTACTGAATTGGCGCCTTTGGCGAATAAGGTGTGGAAGATGGTTATTTTTGCCTATACTGTGGTGTTAACTTCGGGTTCTTGTATATGTGTTGTATGGATTATGCATGACCTGTTATGAGTTTGTATTGTGTTATCTGATGTACGAGGATTAAACATGTTGTGATCACTATGTTTACTGAATTGATTGTTGGATATGGTGTCTGTTAACTTTACCTAATGACTTTGTAATTGGTGGTGGGACGGTGTGGCAAGCCTGTGTGGCGTATTGTCGGGAGGATCGGTTAACAAGCCTGTGTGGCGTATTGTTCCAACAAGGTCCGATAGCAAGCCTGAGTGGCGTAGTACTCTGACAGGGCCAGTTAACAAGCCTGTGTAGCGTATTGTTTTGACAGGGTCGGTTAGCAGGCCTGTGTGGCGTATTGCTCCGACATGACTGTTCCTACTAAACCAATTGACTGTGTGTCGTTAAGTACAAGTTATTAGAGAAAGTTAACGGTCACCTGGTGGAATCAGTACTGGGTTTTTTACTGGATATATTTTTATACTCATCATTTCTCTGTTGTGTTTCAGGCAAAGGTTAGAACGGACCGACGAGGAACAAGAAGAACCAGTGACATATCGGATAGGACTACGAGACCTATTTGCTTCTGCTTTACGTTATTTTGGCATTTTTTATGGTTAAACTGTTTTATTTTTATTTGTCGTATTTATTTGGTTTAGAAAACTATTTTAGGATCCCGTTTAGATACGTTTCTTTTTCATTTTTTTGTTAAGTATTCGATTTGATGACTCTTTTAAATGTTTGGTTTGGTCCAACAAAAGCATTTGATTTATTTTACTTTCGTCTTTTAAACTTGATTTTTTTACTGGTTTTAATTAAGTAATGGCCCGGTTGGGTTTGAGAATTCGGGGCGTTACAAAAAGTTTGCATAACTAGAATTCTTACAATAATAATTTTAGTTTCTAAAACAAAAAGTTCGACAATATGATTTTTTTCATACAAAACTATAAGATATACCAACCAAAAAACTCTTTCCAATTTTGTCCGTGAAGTCAAAATCAAAATCCAGGATAGAAGAATATTTGTGCAGCAAATATGACAAATAAAAAAATGAAATATCAAATGCATATAAGGATAAAATCAAACATAACACCTTATGTGGAACTATGCTCATCGAAGTCTACAGTAAGTAAACAATGCTCAATACTTAAACATTCAAGAGACTATGCAATTAAACACTTATTTCTACGGCTAATTATAGCTTTTTAAGCTATTTGAAGCGGTATCAAAGTATTGAAAGGTGCACTTAAAATAACAATAATACTGACGGATAAAAAATTGTATTCTTCTAACAATAAAGCATCACAAGAAATGCAGCTACAATTCCTACAAAAAAATGCAACTACAGTTCCTACCGAAAACATCAAAATGTAATAAAAGTTCCTAAAACTACCGTTCCTACAAATTACTATCCCATTGCAACTATAGTTTCTACCAAAAACATCACAAGAAATGCAGTTGTATAACCTCTGAAGCCTCCCTAATAATATTGATGATTTACCTACTAGGAACAAGTATTCGACCAATGGTTAAATTCAGCAACAAGCAACAAGCATTCATTGTTTCTCAAACAAGCATCACCAGCAACAAGCATTCATTGTTTCTCAAAAAAACATCACCAGCAACAAGCATTCATTACTAGCAACAAGCAACAAAAAAATGTAATGGTTAAATTTTTCATGGAATTCTATTTATAAACTAATTGTTAAACAATCCTAGTTACAGTCCTAGTTTCTTTCATTTCTTTTAGGAAGAAAACTTGCAATCAATATCGATTTCTTAGTCAATATCCTAGAAGAAACAAACAGAAATGCAGACTCACAATTCTATTTTTTTCAATTTCTAATTACAAGCCTAGTTTTTCTAGCAACAAACAACAAACAAATCTATGATTTACCTACTAGCATCAAGCATTCAGTCAATGGTTAAATTCAGAAACAAGCAACAAGCATTCATTGTTTCTGAAACAAGCATTCATCACCAGCAACAAGCATACATTACAAGCAACAAGAAACAAGCAAATGTAATGGTGAAATTCTTCATGGAATTCTCTTTATAAACTACAATCCTAGTTACAGTCCTAATTTCTTTACTTTTTTTTAGGAAGAAAACTTACAATCAATATCAATTTCTAAGTCAATATCATGGACAAACAAATAGAAATAGAGACTAACAATCCTAGTTTTTATCAATTTTTATTTACAGTCCTAGTTTCTCTAGCAACAAGCAAATCTATGATTTACCTGATGGGATAAAAACCCATTGCAGCGGAAGAAATACAGAATCATTTTCAATTTTATTTTGGAAAAAAAAATATCATACATTGAAAAAAAATGCAGAAACTATTTACTGAAATAAATTGGCTAAGCATGCTTTTTAGATAAAATTATAGAGAAAACAAAACACACTTTTGGTGCCGTTTCAGAAATCTACAAAACTCCAAATTGTAGCCACCACCAATTGGAACCTCTCATATCCTCTGAGTAATTAGGATTTCGGCTTGTGGGAACCAATTTAGATTTTTCTGTGGAATTTTTTGGAGAATAGTAGAGAGATCCTTTTTATTTTTCTTTTTTTCTCTTCTGCAGACTCTCTGCAAAATATAGGTTACCCCTTACACAGACTCTCTGCAATTTAGATTCCTGAAGAAGGGGAGGTTAGAGAAAAACTGGGAAAATGTAAGAGCATCCCACGTTTCCTAAAAAATAACTCCCAATGGGAGTTATTTAAATTAAATTTACTTTTAATTAAACTAAAATTAAATTAAATCATATTAAATAAATCATATTTAATCAATATTTCATTTAAACCATATTTTAATGAATATCTCTCATGTAACCTATAGTTTTAATTTAATTAAATCTGATTTAATTAAATATAATTAAACTAAACTATTAATTAATTCTCTAATTAATTAATTTCTAAGATAAATATCTTATATTTAATTTAATCCATATTTGAATCATATTCAAATATTAAATCCTCTCATAACCTATATAATGTGTATCATATACGCATTAAGTTTAATGTATAGTTTTAATATGAATTTCATTCATATTAAATCAATATTTGTACTCATTCAAAAATTTTATTCTCTCATTAATTAATTTTGAATCACATCCAAAATTAAAATTTATATTATAAAGTTTAATTAAAATATAA
>JBBPDJ010036805.1:0-13718 GCA_037974625.1 Cucumis cinereus | reverse complement strand
TTGGGATAATGCAAAAGTGTTTGTAAAGTTCCTAAAGACTTTTTCAGATGTAACGAATAAATTTTCTGCATCTATGTTTGTGACTTCAAACATAGTTTTTCATGAACTTTGTTTGATCCAAAAAATAATTCGTGAATACTTATTGTATGAGAATGCATTACTGAGTAAGATGACATCAAGCATGCAGAGACAAAATTCAACAAGTATTGGGGTATAACTACAAGTGAGAAGACAAATTTATTATTATATGTTTCTGTAGTTCTAGGCCTAAATACAAGCTGACTTATGTGAATTATTGTTTTAATGAATTTTTGGAGGAAGATTGTGCAAAAAAATGGACGAATAAGGTTGAAGAAGCATTTCGCCGATTATGTGATGATTATTATATAAGAATGTCAATGCCAAAAGAAAAATATTCATAAACACAATCACCCACACCTATTGAAGGATTTGGATTTCATACTCAAAGTGAAATACCTTCTATTTCATCTAGTGAATCTTATAAGGCACGTGCTGCTGTTCATGATAGATTTGAACAAAGTAATAAAACAAGCCAAGATGATGCTAAAATAGAGGTGATTCGTTATCTAGATGAGACTCGTATATAAGAGGAATATTTAGATTTGTTAAATTGGTGGAAGGTGAATTCCTCTCGATTTAAGATTATTAGCCAAGTAGCCAGGGAAATCTACAACATTCCTATATCAACTATGCTATCTGAATCAGCCTTTAGCACTGGAGGACGGGTGTTAGATTCTTTTCGAAGTTCATTAACTCCTCAAACTGCAGATGCTCTCATTTGTGCTCAGAATTGGATTCATTCTAAACCTTTGGATGACATGATTGAAGAAATTGATGGAGCTGAAGAAATTGACGAAGGTAATATGTAGTGTCATCTTTAAATTAGTACTTTTATTTATTTCATTGTTTGACAATTTGTATTTAAATTATCTTATTTAAGCTAACCGTTTTTTTTTTATTTTGATATAGAATTCATAAACATACGAAAGGAGATGGAAACTACATTTGAGAATTTGAATTCATTTTAATTCTCTCAACATGAGTTTGGACGTTGTTTTGTCTAAATACGTTGGTAGTTTGCGAAGGCAACTAAAGGAAAACTACGGTATGTGCTTTATATGCTTGGCCATATTTATTAGGAGGAAAATTCTGTCTAATAACTGGAGGAAAATTCTGAAGGAAAATTCTCACCCATAACTGGAATTCTTAATGTTTTTTTTTTTTAATTGATTTTTGTTGACTTTGTGTGCCAAAATATACAGGGTGCAGCAGGAATCGGCCGAAGATGGTGAAAGAAATCACTTCCTTGTTAATTATGTTGATTATGCTTTTGATGACTTTGGAGGTCGCCAGCCACCCGTATACCCTGGTCTGTCCACTGTCTGGGGAAGCTTGGCTAGGAGCAAGATGGTTTTGGCTCTGTTATTTTCAGTTAGCTTTGGTTATGCAATCATGATCTTTAACATCATAATAGTTATTGTACTTCTTTTGATTTGGATAGTCTTAGAGTGACTGATTTGGGTGCAAAGAAGTGGAAGAGAAAAGGAGCTTGGAAGGGTGCTTATTTTCCAATGTTCAATGTGGCGGTTGCTTATCACCGTGCAGTGTTGCTCACCAAAAACAAGTATGATTGCTAGCTTTTTGTAGCATTTTTGTTAATCTTGCAACTTAGAATTTCCAATTAAAAATGGAAGGTAGCTATTGTTGGTTAGATTGTTTTCATTTTTTATGTTCTGAGTTAGCTAAATGATTAGAACTTCAGAAGTAAAATTTCTACGTTAGCAACCATGAATTACTTAAGTCTGTAATATGGCTTTGTAAGAGGATCTTTGGTTCAAATTTATTTACACTCAAGAAAACACTTTAAAAATGGAATGCAGTTGCAAAGGAGCCCTAAGGCTTGTACATAAAGAAGTTAGCTAAATGATTAAAACTTCAGAAGTAAAATTTCTACGTTAGCAACCATGAATTACTTAAGTCTGCAATATGGATTTGTAAGAGGATCTTTGGTTCAAATTTATTTACACTCAAGAAAACACTCTAAAAATGGAATGCAATTGGAAAGGAGCCCTAAGACTTGTACATAAAGATTGTGCAATAGAATGGTTTAGTATAAGAGAAAGCAAAGTGTGTGAAGTTTGTAGGCAGGAAGTACAGAATTTACCCGTCACACTACTCCGCATTCCCACCACTGCTCAACAGGACGGAAGGCAGTTGCAAAATCAACTGATGTTTCGTTCACAGACGATAAGGTATTACAACGGCTTGTTGTGATTTGGCTTTCTAATGAAGGTTTATGTTATTCAACTAAACCATTTCTGCTTTTAAAGAACTTTGCTCTCGTTTACCATTTTTTATCTCTCATACTTGGCCGAAACTGTACTAACTTCTGTATTTGTTGCAGTGTTTGGCAGGATTTTGTGGTGCTTGTTTTAATCAGCACAATATGCTATTTCTTCTTCCTTGAGCAGCTTCTGGTATGCCATTTGCTATGGAAGAGGAAATTGTTTGAATTTCTTTCAACTTGAACTTCTTTAGGATTTATATGGATTCTTTTTTGCTAAATATTCTCCACATCGTGTTTGGTTTTCGATATTGTTCAATCGAACTAGTAATATTGTGTTTTTGCCTTTCGATTGTTTGTTTTAGATTCATGACTTGAAGACTCAAGCTATAGCTTATGTTGTGCCTTTTGCACTGGTGTTTGGTCTCACATCAACGATATTCTCTGTCATCCTCGGTACAATTTTATGTAAAACTTTAGGCTCCTGAGAACTGTACCTTTTAAATTTATTATCTAATATTTGAAAATGTTCTAGAAAATAAAGCCAAAATTTGAAAACTAGAAAGTAATTTCTAAGAACTTGATATTGTTTCAGAAATTTAGCTTAGAATTCAAATGTGTTTTTAAGTTTGATGAAAAACTTACCAGAAAATTATGAGGAAGTTCACGTAATTTTTAAAAACAAGGAACCAAAACCAAATGGTTATTAAAAACAACCTTAAATATTACCTTTCTGTAACTCATTTGTGAATCTCATTGTTTGCCCATATGCTAAACTTTGCAGCAATCAAGGAGTATATATGGACCTTATGCAGCTCTTGAGTTTGAACTTGTAGCTATCATTCTTCCTCTTTTCTATACTTTGGTGAGTAAAATCTTCATGCATAAGACATAGCACAATTTTATTCTGATTACTATGAAATTAAGTAGTAAGAGGTATTCTAGTAATTAGACACTAAGTTTGTTATTGGGTCATAAATACAAGGAGAGTATGGCTAGAGGCGTAGGTGTAGAGAATTTGGGTGAGCTTATGCTCTTTGGGAGAGGATCCTCAGCCCAACGAGCGGGTTAGTTCATTGTTCTTAGTATTTGTATTATTTTCTTTGTGCTTTTCATCTTGTGATTGTCGTGGATTTCTGCGAGACTTGCCCGATGAGTTATGGATTTGTTTGTAGAAAGAAGAATCCTGACATCTTCTTTGTAAATGCTCAAAGCATCAATGCGAGACTCTGTCCAAATCTGTCACTAATAAACAGAAACTATTTTTTAAAAAAACAAAATTGACCCAATAAAATTAGAGCCTGTATTTTAGGGTTTATGTCGGCTGGGTTTGTCAAAACTAAAGCGGATAAAACTAAAATGCAATTAACTCAAGAAAATATATTGTTCTTCCTTGTTTCCTACATTATAGTGACAACCTTTTGGCCTTTTTTGCAGCTGAAACTAAAGGCCATATATGCCATTTTGCTGTCTGCAATCTTGGGTTTTGGTGTGGCTATGAGTTTGAATGTTGTATACATTCATTACTACATTTGGCGAGTTCGAATAGCCCAGAATCCCAACCCAGTATGACTAAGGTCCAACCACGATAAGCCCATCTTTGAAAGCTTCATTTCGAAACTTCTAAATTACTAAACACAATCTGGTGAATGAAGAGAAAAATGCAGGTAGATACCACATAACATGACAATTTTCAGGCATCTACTAAGTAAATATGAACATCATCATTGTCTTGAATCAATATTCAAAAGTTTTTGTGTTGGAGAAGCTCGAGTTGAAAGTTGCAACTGATGAAGATGAAAGTAGATTACATGTATCAATGAAATGTTCATAAATTTTGTATAGAAAAATTGGCTAGGAGCAAGGTGGTTTTGGCTTTGTTATTTTCAGTTACTTTTAGTTATGCAATCATGATCTTTAACATCATAATAGTTACTGTACTTCTTTTGATTTGGGTAGTCTATAAGTGACTGATTCAAATATGCTCATTTCTATTAATCAAATTCTTATGTTTTTGTTAAGAACATTTTTGCATGGAAACCAGGCAGAGTCATACTATTAAGTCCAATATCATGTTATATTTACCACTTAAGTTCATGAAATTTAATTTTGAGCTCTTAACCATGTTCGAGTTTCAGGACATGTTATTTCTTATGTTGTAGATTATTAACTTTGAACCTAAGAAATAGTCTGTTTAGGGAATGGAAACAATCTGTCATACAAGGAGAATTGGTCTTATTATTATTATTTTTGGGTGAATGGAGTTGAAAATGATAAATGAGAGGTTTCTGAGCGAAGTTGAAAATGCTAAACCGACCCGACCTGATTTAGGTTGATCCGATTCGGGTCGGATCGAGTCGGTTAATGTACGTGTAGACCCGACGGTTTTTGGGTTGGGTCGATTTGGAGTGAAAATCGTCCCGACCCAGCCCAATTACACCCCTAGCTTATAGTGGCTCGACATATGTTAATGATATTTAATTATTTTGGTGATTAGTTTGAACGTTCATTTATTATGGAAATACTATATTACAAGAGTAAGTAATCATAAAAAGAATCAATAAAATAATAGTAAATTACTAATAATCGATAGATATTATAAATATATAATTGGTCCTCATGCTTAATGTCCTAAAAGACTAAATGTCAACTCCATGTGTCTTATGACTACGCATTCTTACTGTTCATGTAATACCACTTCTCTAGTTGCCAAATTGCTTATCAATAGTCACATTTATAGATAGATTTTGTAGAGATATGCATACCTACTACAAAAACAGACTCTTTTGATGTTTTTTCAAAGTCAAGAATCACGGTTCTTGACTCTTTTAAAAATGTCCTTGAAGCTAGTGTCAAGAATGTCGAAATTTAGGACAATTAATAAACATCAAGACTATTGAACTTTGACATTTACTAAATGTCAAGAATATCAGTTTTCATGACATTTTTAAAAAGTCATGAACAATGTTACTTGATACGTGAAAAATGTGAAGAATGTAGATGTTGTTGACATTGAAAAAACTTCAAGAATAATGTTTCTTGATAAGTAAAAAACGTCAAGATGTGTTTTTTACTTGATACAAAAAGAATGTCAAGAATGTAAATATTTAAAATTATTTTTTGGATATTTTCCTATAAAATGTTCATGTATTTTGGTCCAACAATCACATAATTATGCATATAGATAATACAAAAATTCATCAAACTAAATAAACATTTGATTCAATCTTATCAATCAACATGTCCTCCAATACCGGTATTGTCAAATACAAAAACTTTACGAAACTAAAACCATCATATGAACATTTCTAAAACTACAATCACCGCCCCGCCCCCCGTGAATACAATTCCAAAAAGTACACCAATCAATCTCGTATGAAGTAATCCTAGCCAAATCTTGATCACCATGCTCCCGCCTCTACAAGAATAATGTAGCCCACCGTTGCTTTTAGCACCTACATCAATTGAAATAACATAGCAAAAACCTCAACATATTGATTGAAATAACTTAAATGTACTAAATTTAAGCACCAAAGCCTACAAAGTCTTAAAAACTTAAGGAAAAAAACGACAGCATGATAGGACAAGAGATATTAACCAAATCAGAATTAAAATGGCAGCAAAAACAAACTGATTTAGCTAAGTTTAATTCTACAAAAACCATAAGAGTTGTGAAACTAACCAGACAATTAAATCAACGTACTTCCTCCCAATTAAACACACCAAAATCATTATGTAATTATCACATATTATTATTATTTTTTTTTTTAAAAAATGTTTCGATTCACTCATCTAAAACGAATTGGGCTACCATCATGCTTCTTGCCACCCTCCACTCCCAATCCATGATGCTATATCATACTTCTTCCCACTTCTTTCACGAAACTAAATTTTTGATGCGAAAAGCACTATACATAATAAACATTATACCTCCTTTTAGGAGGTATTGTCAGAGTTCCATTTATGCAATACAAATTTCCATTCTGCAAAAAAGAAAAAAAAATGGAGAAGACATACTTGAATAAGCCTATAACTGATGATCAATGTCTCCCTCTTAGTTTGCATATTTCTAAATGCCTTCACAAGTGTTATCCATGACTTATTAACAAGAATGTCATACTCCTATCCAAGAGTAAGAACTCCCTTAAAACACACAAAACAAAACAAAATAAAACAAAAGACTTAATAGAAGAAGTTAGGTAACAACTATCTACCAATGTACTTCAAAGTTACCTATATGAAATCCAAGTTAGCAGACAACAAAAAATGATAGACCATAAATATACTTTAACAAGAATATAAATTTTAGAACTAACTTGATAGAGCAAGTAATTTGGGGAATGATGAAAAAAACACAAAAGTAAGAGATAGCACCACATGAAATTTTTGGTACTGGGAGATGCATAAAATGCATTATATAAAGCATCAAACATGTAAACACTGAAGGGATAAGAGCCCTTCGCAGCGGAAAATTTTTACAGGACCATTCTCAAATTAATATGAGAAAATAAAATATCAATACATTGGCAAAACAAAAAACAAATTGCTGTAAATTTGAAAGGTTAAGCATGTTTTTCTAATAAAATTGCAGAGAAAGAAAGCTTATTCTCGTTGTAGTCTCTGTATCTACAAAACATCAAATTTGTAGGCCACAACAACTTGGATCATTTCTTATTCTTCGAGTAATCGAGGTTTGGCTTGTGAGAGCCTTTTTGGGATTTGGAAAAAAATTGAGAGAACGAGAGAATTATTTTTCTACTAACCTTCTGCAACTGAGACGTAAAAGTTAATTTTCTATCGTACTACTCTTTTGGATGAAGAAGAAGAAGTTAGAGAGAAAATTGGATTAGTGGGATTATCCCACGTTATCCAATAATAACTCCTTCGTCAGGGAGTTATTAATTTAATTTAAAGTAGATTAGATTAGATTAGATTAATGAACTAAGTAATTAAGTTTATAATTAATTAAATCATATTTAATTAATATTTCATTTTAATCATATTTAAATGAATATCTCTCATATAACCTATAGTTTTAATTTAATCAAATCAAATTTAATTTAATCAAATCAAACAAAACTATTAATTAATTGTTCAATTAATTAATTACTAAATTAAATATCTTAATATTTAATTTAACTCTAATTTTAATCATATTCAAATATAACATTCTCTCATAACCTGTAGTTTTAATATAATCATATACACATTAAATTTTGTCTATAGTTTTAATATGAATCTAATTCACGTTAAATCAATATTTGAACTCATTCAAATATTTTATTTTCTCATTAATTAATTATGAATCACATCCAAAATAAAATTTATATTATAAAATTTAATTAAAATATAAACTTTATATTATAATGTATCACCATACATTATATTAATTCTTTAAGCCAATATGAACATTTCAAATTATATCGAAGATATATTAACCTCATTACCCTTTACGAGCTAGGAAGGGGATCTCATGGACTTACAGATCAGAAGCTACAACGATATGAGATTAATTGGCTAAAGTTATTAACCACATTAATCAATATTCGTTAACTGTGTGTACACTCCACTAAAGACTCACAGCTGAACTCTTTTCAATGTAGATATATTTTTGTGTCCACGGATGTAAACCAATAACAACAAGTTAGTCCTTCACAAGTGTTCGAACCCCAGTTGGGTCAAATTACTGTTTTACCCCTAGGTTTTTTAATGCTAGGGCAAAAGCTAAAACTTTTAATGAAAAAAGACGACGCATTTTTCCCGTCGTCTTTTTGTGACGCGAAAAACGCGTCACGAATTTTCGTAAATCCAAAAACTTCCGTCTTTTTCCGCCAAAAACCCGGATTTTGGAAAAGATGACACAATTTTTCTTCCCCCCTCTCATGTGCACTGTTCATTAGTGTCATTGTATGTCAAATTTCTACTAGTGCTTAGTCCTTAAATACCAGTGCTTCTGTAATGAACAACTTGCTTATGGTCCAACTAATAAGCAAAAATCCCTCTCATGCCATAGAGAGGGTAGGACCCTTTGTTCAAGTTCCGAAGACACCAATTAAGGGAACACTCGTCTACTTACTCTAAAGTCGGAAATGAGTGAATTTCATCTTGTGTGATTATGTTTCCAGCTCTCCATTAGGTCTTGTTCCCAAAATGGCAGGCTTATTGAGTCGACAATCTGGCCACTCTCACCCATACAAATCAAAGAAAAATCTCTCGTGAACATGAGTTCATAATACACTCAGGATTAATACTAAGTTGCCTAAGTCATCCTATTTGAAATAGAAACATAATTAGTCAACGGGGTTACATTTAGTGGTTACTATTTCGTGGTCCAGTCTTATGCAAACTCATTGCATAGAATACTCCCACACGCGTGTCACCTACACGAACACGTTGGATCATTGTGTTTGTATCAAATACAAAGTGGACTGTATCCATAGTGTTACCAGTATAAGGTACCCAACCTTATCCCTATACTATAGACCCTTTAAGCTATATCCCGAACATTGATTTCTGTATGTCTCCACACTGTATGTCTCCACATACAATTCAAGAATCATAAACAACTTAGGATGTTAGTTTATTGGGTTTGGGTTAATTAGACAAAAATAATCAATAACTATTTATTGAAATTGAAATAATAACTTTTTATTAATAACAATCAATGAATTACATTTACTATCTACGAGTTTTAGGACATAAAACCTAACAAAACACAACCAATAAATACAAAAAAAAAAAGTCTTCAAATATACTGCATTGCAGAAGAAGCTGAAGTGACAAAGTTGGTTTTGGTTCTAGATGTTGAACTTCGCTAGTGTTGTTCACTATCTTTTAGTTTGATGTATTGGATCTCAATCTTATAACCTTTTACACTCTAATTCAAAATCTAGTTCAAAATAAAGTCAAAAAAAAAAAAACAAATAATAATAAATAAAGGAACCCAATACATTCTATCCTCTTACACTAAGGACAAAGAAAACAATAAGTACAAAGTTGTTATTCACATCTAAATGATATGTGATTTCAAAGGAAGGATTAAGAGGAAAAAATAAAAGTTGGAACCCAGTACATTTTATCATGAGATATAAGAATTGTTCATTGTTGTGAAACAAAGTTTGAGGCAAATATTACCCTACATGGTTTATGGCTAGTAATGCATTCTTTAGTTGTTTCCTAACTAATAAGAACCAAAGTATTATACATATCAAAATCTTAATGTAAAGATTAGTCAGAAGACATTCACCATGATTGTCACGAAGGAGGTTATACAAGTTGGTTCTTTTTCCACTTAGTAGATGAAGGTGACAACCAATGGCCAATAATGGTAATAAAACTTCAAGTGGGTAGCAAGCTGAACTATCAAAACAAGTCTTAAAAAGTGAAAAACAAAAGTAAACTCCTCTTAGACATTTTTTTCAAACACCTTACTTGCAACAAAAATGTTATTCAACAATTAAAGCTACCAAACTAACAGAAACAATTAAACATCAAAACTTCACTTACATAACAATTAATATTACCTAACAAAGCCTAAACAAAAAATAAATTCTATTAAAACAGAAAAAAATACACTTACCATAAATTAGGAAGACAACTCAACAACTAAATACACACAAAAAAAAAGACAGTTACCAAAGGAGAGATGGTGTGAGATGAGGGTGAGGGAATGTGACAAAGATAATGTGAGAGCGAGACAGTTGTGCAATGTGAAAATGCCACCAAATGAACCTGGTGGACTCCATTAAATTCGGTGTGAGATGAGGTTGAGGAAAGCTATTATTGTGAGGGGTTGAAACTGCAAGAAATCATTTTAGAACACAAAATCACAACAATTTTTTTTTTAGAACAGAACATGAGAAGGAGTGGTGTCATAGAGAAGAGGAATAGAGAGAGATTGGAGATTAGAGCAAGAACAAAAATATGAAGAAAAAATGTGGAAGGATTTTTTAGCCAAAATATCGAAATAACCCACTGGTTAAAGCCAAGAGATTAGAGCTGAGCAAAAAATTGAGATGGATGTGCGATGAATAAGGTTAAGAAGTTATTCTCTGATCGTTTTACAAACATGAATTGTATTCATGCACTCAGTACTAATTAAGACAAGCAACTTTTCGACACCTTCATACCACAAATATTCTATTTTTAGATATAAATGATGCACTGACTATACGATAGGTTTATGCTTAAGTTATTCCCTTTGCGCACCTTGATCTAAGTTACTTACTCTTTCGAGCAATTGACTGCCTTTACTTGAAGTACTCTTTCGATGGGTTCAATTTTATTACTTGGTAAAGATCAACGAGAATGAACAGCGGACCATGCTTATCCACCAGATTGATTCCTAACTTCCTAACCCATTAGTGAATTTAGCTATGCATTTAAACTATGGAAACCAAAGACATGGATGTGATGAAACTCAAAGTAATCATATCGCTAATGCAAATTTGTTACAATGATTGGACTATCTAATACAATTCCTTGAAATGCATAAAATAAATACAACACAAGAATAAATGTAACTATGATTCCCAATTTCTTGTTCCCTAGAGTAGAATGATCTCTACAAAGCTTTTCGACTGGAAAGTGAATGGATAATGGAGATGGAAGAATAATTTGGATAGCATATTGTCTTTGATGTATAAGGTTTGCTCTATATGATGATGTCTCTCCTTGATGATCTCTTGAAAGCAGTATTTATAATCTTCTGACACTCGTCGCCTACTAAGCACGTCATGTGTTCTTCGGCTGCTATTTCTACGCTTAGTGGGTCTCAGACACGTTCTGGAAGGAATGCATCACATTGGATTCTCGATGCACAACTTTGCTAAGCGATCGCCTCTTAAAAGACTTGCTATGCTTCAAGTGATATCTTTCCTTTATCAATTCTTCTCAGCATCGCTTTTGATTGGGTGTTAAGAAATCTTAAAGTAATTTGATCCATCTTTTGTAAAAGTCTTGCGATGAATAACACCAAGAGATCGTAGTTTTCTAATATCACCACATTATAAACATGTAACGCCTGGTAAGCACAAAACATAATTTCTAAGTGTATTTGATGCGTTTCCTATTTGTTTCTCGTATAATCTTCAATAAGGATGCATAATAACTTGTATTTCTACCAGTTACAGGGAGAGAAGGCGGATTTGCTTAACTTTTCCTTTCTGCATTTTGAGAGGGAAATGAAATGAGTGAGGAAAACAAAATATTAGAATAAAAAGTTCATTTATATTTTTTGACATTCTTGACATTTAAAAAACGACAAGAAAATATAAAATCAACTTGATATTTTTAAAACGTCAAGAGAATATTCGAAAAAATCTCCCCACCTTTGCCTTTTTTTAAAAATTCTTGACGGTTTTTATTAGAAGTCAGCAATTACTTGATGCTTTTTTTTAATTATAAATGTCAAGTATTTAAAATTGCAAACGCCAAGAGAGTATATTTTTCTAATTGTGACTATTTTATATTACATTTATTATATTACATTTCCTT
This sequence comes from Cucumis cinereus, assembly GCA_037974625.1. Lineage (NCBI taxonomy): Eukaryota > Viridiplantae > Streptophyta > Magnoliopsida > Cucurbitales > Cucurbitaceae > Cucumis > Cucumis cinereus. Next base: position 1,918 of record JBBPDJ010036805.1, on the reverse strand, counting down.
TGGTATTCATGTTTTTTGTGCTTTGTTTTACTCCTCAATTTTACATAAATAGACAATTTTTTTACATTTATAGTGATTGAATGTATATCAACGATAAACATTGAACTAAATATTTTTGCTCTATTTTGTTCTCTCATCTATCCAAACTCTAGTCTTAAATTTAATTTGCTCTAAAAATTTGATTATATATCTCTATGCCATGGTATTAAACTTCCATCTACGACTAGACATTTTTGTCAATATATTTATACATTTATTTGAGTTTGACTTCGACATAAGAATTTAGTCGCTATTGAAATTCCATTATATCATACAATCTTTAAAACATTTAAAAAAAACAAACAAAATATATATCACTAATATAATATAAAATGAAAATAATAAACATTTTATCTTGTTTAATTTAAAAAATGTAATAGGAGACTTTGACATTTCAAACTCTTGCTGTATATTTTTATTGTCCATGCATCTTACATATTTTTGTCCTTGAAAAAGAACTTTTTAATCTTTTAACAACCTGTTAAGTAATCCATTTGTTTTCTGTTTTTTATTTTTGAAGTTTACTTTTTAAAAGACAAGTGTGTTTGGTAACTAATTCAATTTTTGTATTTTGTTTTTAAACAAGATTCTTGTTTTTAAAATTATGAAGGAAGATTGAAAATGAAAAAAAAAAAGAAGCTTTTAAAAAAATACATTTTTTTTCAAAAATAAAAATAAATTCAATTACCAAACATATATGATTTTTGTTTTTAATAAATAAAATTTAAAAATAGAATTTAAAAAACAGAAAAAAACTGAAATGGTTACCAAACGGGGCCTAAAATTTTAGTAATACATACATTTGGTCCCTAAAGTTTCAATTTTGACTATCTTAACTTACAAAATAGGTGTTACAAAAGGTTTTTTTCCCCTTACTTTAACTTTATTATTATTGTTTTAGGTTTCAGAACACACACACATATATGTGTGTGTATGTATATATATTTTTGGCTCTCCTTTCCCTTTCCGTCCACTCTCTCTTCTCTCAGCTCCTACCATTCTTCTCCCTCCATCTTCCTCTTCCTCTTCCTCTTCTCCATCCACATTAAAGAAACTCATCCACTTGCCTTCTCCCTTCCCATATTGTTCGACACAAGAATTGCTTCATTCCTTTTACTCGCCATTAATCACTCCGGAAGCTTTGAAACTTAAAATAAGAGATCTTTTATGACTGATTCTCACCCACTAAATGATTAATGACTCATCGTTCCTCACAAACCAATTATGCAATTAACATTATGCTTACGTTAAAACACACTACCATTTTTCATTAGAGATGATAGTGTCTATCGTAGTCCTAACTCGATGACCATGTCTATCACGATTTTCATTTTTCTCCACTCTACCATAATTTTCATGGTGAAAGCACAACAAAATGCGAGAAAAATGAAAATAGATAGACATGACCATCGCATTATGGGTATGATTGGCATGTATAAATGCGATAGTGTGCTTTGACATAAACTGAAGGTTAGATTTCATTTGTTTGTGTTTGTGAGGGACGTGACATTAATCATTTAAGTTAGGTGGTTGAGAATGTGTCATCCACACCCAACAAAAAAAAAAAAAAAAACTCTTAAAAAGAAGGGAAGAATAGAATGGTGTAGAGAAGGGTGTTCGTGGGTTGAGTTGAGTTGAAAGCCGTTTCAGACCCAACCCGATTGTTTGTTTTGCAAGTTTCTTTAACCCAAATAACTTTAATAAAAGAATGAACCGAACCCAATCCAACCATGAAACATTTGGGTGTTGTGTTGGTTCATATTACTCAAGTCATTTATTTAAATGTTTGTTCTTAAAAGAAGTTGTAACATCCCAAACCATTTTAAGGTAAATTGTAATTTTGTATCATTAATTATCTTATTAATTAGGGTAAAGTTGA
>JBBPDJ010036804.1:0-13723 GCA_037974625.1 Cucumis cinereus | reverse complement strand
TCCGAAAAATAGCCAATGCTATAGCCTACGAAAAATGACCAAATTTTGGCCGAAAATAAAAAGCCTTGAAAATTCACCTCTAACTAGTAAGTGGCCAAATTTTGAGGAACGTTGAAGAATGTTCTCAAAAAAGTCGAAAAATTGACCCCAGACTCAGTTTTCATTTTCGACGCCAAAAGTAGTCTTCCAACGTTTTCTATTATTTTTTTCGTCCTGCACCCCCCTAGATCATCGATTATGGGCTGATAACTGTCGGATTGTGTCTCTGACAAGGTCTATGTTAGTGCAGAATGAGCCAAGTGTCGCAGTTGGTGCTCCTTGGAGGTGTACTAAAGAGGCGCGCAAAACGTCTAAAAAATAGCCAATGCTATAGCCTACGAAAAATGACTAAATTTTGGCCGAAAATAAAAAGCCTTAAAAATTCACCTCTAACTATTAAGTGACCTAATTTTGAGAAACGTTGAAGAATGTTCTAAAAAAAGTCGAATAAATAGACTCCAGACTCAGTTTTCATTTTCGGCGCCGAAAGTAGTCTTCCAACGTTTTGTATTATTTGTTTCGTCCTGCACCCCCCTAGATCATCGATTATGGGTTGTTAACTGTTGGATCGGGTCTATGGCAAGATCTATGTCAGTTGAGAATGAGCCAAGGGTCGCAGTTGGTGCTTCTTGGAGGTGTACTAAAGAGGCGCCCAAAACGTCCAAAAAATAGCCAATGCTATAGCCTACGAAAAATGACCAAATTTTGGCCGAAAATAAAAAGCCTTGAAAATTCACCTCTAACTAGTAAGTGGCCTCATTTTGAGGAACGTTGAAGAATGTTCTAAAAAAAGTTGAATAAATAGACCGCGGACTCAGTTTTCATTTTCGACGCCGAAAGTAGTCTTCCAACGTTTTGTATTATTTGTTTCGTCCTGCACCCCCCTAGATCATCGATTATGGGTTGTTAACTGTTGGATCGGGTCTATGGCAAGATCTATGTCAGTGGAGAATGAGCCAAGGGTCGCAGTTGGTGCTTCTTGGAGGTGTACTAAAGAGGCGCCCGAAACGTCTGAAAAATAGCCAATGCTATAGCCTACGAAAAATGACCAAATTTTGGCCGAAAATAAAAAGCCTTGAAAATTCACGTCTAAATAGTAAGTGGCGTAATTCTGAGGAACATTGAAGAATTCTCCCAAAAAAGTCGAAAAAATAGACCCCAAATGTTTTCTTTTCCGCGCAAAAAATATTCTTCCAACGTTTTCTATTATTTTTTTCGTCCTGCACCCCCCTTAATCATCGATTATGGGCTGATAACTGTTGGATTGAGTCTCTGTCAAGGTCTATGTCATTGGAGAATGACCCAAGGGTCGCAGTTGGTGCGACTTGAAGGTGTACTAAAAACGCGTAAAAAACGTCCGAAAAGAGGCCGATGCTAAGCCTACGAAAAATGACCAAATTTTTGCCAAAAATAAAAAGCCTTGAAAATTCACGTCTAACTAGTAATGTGGCCTAATTTTTAGGAACCTTGAATAATTTTCCCAAAAAAGTAGAAAAAATAGGCCCCGAACTCAGTTTTTATTTTTGGCTCTAAAAATAGTCTCCCAACGCTTTCTATTTTTTTGTTTTCGTCCTGCATCCCCTAGATCATCGATTATGGGCTGATAACTATTGGATCGGGTCTTTGACAAGATATATGTCAGTGGAGAATGAGCCAAGGGTCGCAGTTGGTGCGACTTGGAGGTGTACTAAAGAGGCGCCCAAAACGTCCGTAAAATGGCCAATGCTATAGCCTACGAAAAAAGCCCAAATTTTTGTCGAAAATAAAAACCTTTGAAAAGTTTTGTCTAACTAGTAAGTGGCCTAATTTTTAGGAACCTTGAAGATTTTTCCCAAAAAAAATGAAAAAATAGGCCTCCAACTAAGTTTTTATTTTCGGAGCCAAAACTTGTCTTCCAACAGTTTTTATTATTTATTTTCGTCCTGCACCTCCGTAGATCATTGATTATGGGCTGACACCTGTGGGATCGGATCTCTGGCAAGGTCAATGTGAGTAATGAGCGAAGGGTCGCAATTGGTGTTCCTTGGAGGTGTACTAAGGAGGCGTCCAAAACGCTTGAAAAATGGCCAATCCTATAGCTTACGAAAAATGACCATATTTTGGCCGAAAATAAAAAGCCTTGAAAATTCACGTCTAACTAGTAAGTGGCCTTGTTTTGAGGAACCTTGAAGATTTTTCCAAAAAAAGTAAAAAAAAATAGGCCCCGGACTAAGTTTTTATTTTCGTAGCCAAAACTAGTATTCCAACGTTTTCTATTATTTTTTTTTCGTCCTGCACCCCCCTAGATCATCGATTATGGGCTGATAACTTTTGGATCGGGTCTCTGGGAAGGTCTATGTCAGTGGAGATTAGGCCAAGGGTCGCAGTTGGGGCTCCTTGTAGGTGTACTAAAGAGGCACCCAAAATGTCTTAAAAATGGCCAATGCTATAGCCTTCGAAAAATGACCAAATTTTGGGTGAAAATAAAAAGCCTTGAAAATTCACGTCAAATTAGTAATTGGCCTAATTTTGACGAACCTTGAAGATTTTTCCCAAAAAAGTCAAAAAAATAGGCCTCGGACTCAGTTTTAATTTTTGGTGCAAAACTAATCTTCCAACGGTGTCTATTATTTGTTTATGTCCTGCACCCCCCTAGATCATCGATTATGGGCTGGTAACTGTGGGATCAGATCTCTGGAAAGTTCTATGTGAATGCAGAAAAAGCCAAGGGTCGTAGTTGGTTCTCTTTGGACGTTTACTAAGGAGGCGCCCAAAACGTCCGAAAAATGACCAATGCTATAGCCGACGAAAAATGACCAAATTTTGCCCAAAAATAAAAACCCTTCAAAACTGAAGATTTTTAGGAACCTTGAAGATTTTTCCCAAAAAATTCGAAAAAATAACGGACTCAGTTTTTATTTTTGTCGCCAAAACTAGTCTTCTAGCGGTTTCTATTATTTGTTTTCGTCCTGTACACCCCAAGATGATCGATTATGAGCTGATAACTATGGGATCGGGTCTCTTGCAACGTCTATCTCATTGGAGAATGAGCCAAGGGTCGAGGTTGATGCTCCTTGGAGGTGTACTAAGGAGGCGCCCAAAACGTCCAAAAAATGGCTAATGCTATAGCCTACGAAAAATAACCAAATTTTGACCGAAAATAAAAAGCCTTAAAAATTCACGTCTAACTAGTAAGTGGCCTAATTTTGAGAAACCTTGAAGATTTTTCCCAAAAAAGTCGATAAAATAGGTCTCGGACTAAGTTTTAATTTTCGGCGCCAAAACCAGTCTTCCAACGGTTTCTATTATTTGTTTATTTCCTGCACCCCCTAGATCATCGATTATGAGCTGACAACTTTAGGATCGAGTCTCTGAAATGGTCTATGTCAATGGAGAATGACCCAAGGGTCGCAGTTGGTGCTCCTTTGAGGTGTACTAAGGAGGCGTCCAAAACGTTCGAAAAATGACCAATGCTATAGCTTACGAAAAATGACCAAAATTTTGGCTGAAAATAAAAAGTCTTGAAAATTTACGTCTAACTAGTAAGTGGCCTAATTTTGAGGATCATTTAAGAATTTTCCTCAAAAGGTCCAAAACATAGGCCCGGGCCTCAATTTTTATTTTTGGCTCCAAAACTAGTTTTTCAACGATTTCTATTATTTGTTTTTGTTCTACACCCCCTAAATAATCGATGATAGGCTGATAACTATGGCATCAGGTCTCTGGCAAGGTCTATGTCAGTGGAGAATGAGCCAAGGGTCGCAGTTGATGCTCCTTGGAGGTGTACTAAGGACACGTCCAAAACATTCCAAAAATTGCCAATGCTATAGCCTACGAAAAATGACCAAGTTTTGGCCGAAAATAAAAAGCCTTGAAAATTCACGTGTAACAAGTAAGTGGCCTAATTTTCAGGAACCTTGAAGAATTTTCCCAAAAAAGTAGAAAAAGTAAGCTCCGAACTCAGTTTTTATTTTCGGCGCCAATTTTAGACTTCCAACGGTTTCTATTTTTTGTTTTTGTCTTGCACCCCCTAGATCATCGATTATGGGCTGAGACCTGTTGGATCGAATCTCTGGCAAGGTCTATGTCAGTGGAGAATGAGCCAACGGTCGCAGTTGATGCTCCTTGGAGGTGTACTAAGGACGCGTGCAAAATGTACCAAAAATTGCCAATGCTATATCCTAATATTAGTCTTCCAAATGTTTCTATTTTTTGTTTTCGTCTTGCACCCCCTAGATAATCGATTATGGGCTGTTAACTGTTAGTAGGGGCCCCGGCAAGATCTATGTCAGTGGAGAATAAGCAAAGGGTCGTAGTTGGTGCTCCTTGGAGGTGTACTAAAGAGGCGCCCAAAACGTCCGAAAAATAGCGAATGCTATAGCTTACGGAAAATGACCAAATTTTGGTCGAAAATAAAAAGCCTTGAAAATTCACGTCTAACTAGTAAGTGGCGTAATTTTTAGGAACCTTGAAGAATTTACCCAAAAAAGTCGAAAAACTAGACCCTGGACTCAGTTTTTATTTTCGGTGCAAAAAGTATTCTTCCAACGTTTTCTATTATTTTTTATTTGTCCTGCACCCCCCTAAATCATCGATTATGGGCTGATAACTGTTGGATCAGATCTCTGACAAGGTCTATGTCAGTGGAGAATGAGCCAAGGGTCGCAGTTGGTGCTCCTTGGAGGTGTACTAAAGAGGCGCCCAAAACGTCCAAAAAATAGCCAATGATATAGCCTACGAAAAATGACCAAATTTGGCCGAAAATAAAAAGGCTTAAAAATTCACGTCTAAATAGTAAGTGGCCTATTTTTGAGGATCCTTTAAGAAGTTTCCTAAAAAATTCCAAAAAATATACCCTGGACTCAGTTTTTATTTTCGGCGCAAAAAGTAGTCTTCCAACGCTTTCTATTATTTTTTTCTTCCTGCACCCGCCTAGATCATCGATTATTGGCTGATCACTGTTGGATCAGATCTCTGACAAGGTCTATGTTAGTGCAGAATGAGCCAAGGTTGCAGTTGGTGCTCCTTGGATGTGTACTAAAGAGGCGCCCAAAACGTCCGAAAAATAGCCTACGAAAAATGACCAAATTTTGGCGGAAAATAAAAAGTCTTTAAAATTCACGTCTAACTAGTAAGTGGCCTAATTTTTAGGAACCTTGAAGTAGTTTCCCAATAAAGTAGAAAAATAGGCCCCGGACTCAGTTTTTATTTTTGGCGCCAAAATTAGTCTTCCAACGGTTTCTATTTTTTGTTTTTCGTCTTACACCACCTAGATCATCGATTATGGGCTCTTAACTGTTGGATCGGGTCTCTGGCAAAATCTATGTCAGTGGAGAATGAGCCAAGGGTCGCACTTGGTGCTCCTTTGAGGTGTACTAAAGAGGCACCCAAAACGTCCGAAAAATAGCCAATGCTAGCCTACGAAAAATGACCAAATTTTGGCCAAAAATAAAAAGGCTTCAAAATTCTTGTCTGACTAGTAAGTGGCCTAATTTTTCGGAACGTTTAAGAATTTTCCCATAAAAGTCGAAAAAATAGACCCTGGACTCTGTTGTTATTTTCGCGCAAAAAGTAGTCTGCTGATAATTGTTGGATCGCGTCTCTGACAAGGTCTATGTCAGTGGAGAATGAGCCAAGGGTCGCAGTTGGTGCTCCTTGGAGGTGTACTAAAGAGGCGCCCAAAACGCCCGAAAAATAGCCAATGCTATAGCCTACGAAAAATGACCAAATTTTGGCCAAAAATAAAAAGTCTTGAAAAATCACGTTTAACTAGTAAGTGACCTAATTTTTAGGAACCCTGAAGAATTTTCCTAAAAAAGCTGAAAAAATAGACCCTGGACTCAGTTTTTTTTTCGGAGCAAAAAGTAGTCTTCCAACGTTTTCTATTATTCTTTTCGTCCTGCACCCATCCTAGATCATCGATTATGGGCTGATAACTGTTGGATCGGATCTCTGACAAGGTCTATGTCAGTGGAGAATGAGCCAAGGGTCGCAGTTGGTGCTCCATGGAGGTGTACTGGAGAGGCGCCCAAAACGTCTGAAAAATAGCCAATGATATAGCCTACGAAAAATGACCAAATTTTAGCCGAAAATAAAAAGGCTTGAAAATTCACGTCTAACTAGTAAGTGGCATAATTTTGAGGATCCTTTAAGAATTTTCCTAAAAAAGTCTAAAAAATAGGCCCCGGACAGTTTTTATTTTTGGTTCCAAAACTATTCTTCCAATGGTTTCTATTATTTGTTTTTGTTCTACACCCCCTTAAATAACCGATGATGGGCTAATAACTGTGGCATCGAGTCTCTGGCAAGGTCTATGTCAGTGGAGAATGAGCCAAGGGTCGCAGTTGGTGCTCCTTGGAGGTGTACAAAAGAGGCGCCTAAAACGTCCAAAAAATAGCCAATGCTATAGCCTACGAATAATGACCAAATTTTGGCCGAAAATAAAAAGCTTTGAAAATTCACTCCTAACTTGTAAGTTGCCTAATTTTTAGGAACCTTGAAGAATTTTCCCAAAAAAGTGGAAAAAATAGGCCTCGAAATAAGTTTTTATTTTTGGCGCCAAAATTAGTCTTCCAACGGTTTCTATTTTTTGTTTTCGTCTTACACCCCTTAGATCATCGATTATGGGCTGTTAACTGTTGGATCGGGTCTCTGGCAAGATCTATGTCAGTGGAGAATGAGCCAAGGGTCGCAGTTGGTGCTCCTTGGAGGTGTACTAAAGAGGCGCCCAAAACGTCCGAAAAATAGCCAATGCTATAGCTTCTGAAAAATGACCAAATTTTGGTCGAAAATAAAAAGCCTTGAAAATTCACGTCTAACTAGTAAGTGGTCTAATTTTTAGGAACCTTGAAGAAATTTCCCAAAAAAGTCAAAAAAATAGACCCTGGACACAGTTTTTATTTTCGGCGCAAAAAGTAGTCTTCCAACGTTTTCTAATATTTTTTTTCGTCCTGCACCCAACTAGTTCATCGATTATGGGCTGATAACTGTTGGATCGGATCTCTGACAAGGTCTATGTTAGTGCAGAATGAGCCAAGGGTCGCAGTTGGTGCTCCTTGGAGGTGTACTAAAGAGGCGCCCAAAACGTCCGAAAAATAGCCAATGCTATATAGCCTACGAAAAATGACCAAATTTGGGCCGAAAATAAAAAACCTTGAAAATTCACGTGTAACTAGTAAGTGGCCTAATTTTTAGGAACCTTGCAGATATTTCCTAAAAAAGTCGAAAAAATAGACCCTGTACTCAGTTTTTATTTTTGGCGCAAAAAGTAGTCTTCCAACGTTTTCTATTATTTTTTTCGTCTTGCACCCCCTAGATCATCGATTATGGGCTGTTAACTATTGGATCGGGTCTCTAGTAAGATCTATGTCAGTGGAGAATGAGCCAAGGGTCGCAGTTGGTGCTCCTTGGAGGTGTACTAAAGAGGCGCCCAAAACGTCCGAAAAATAGCCAATGCTATAGCCTAAAAAAAATGACCAAATTTTGGTCGAAAATAAAAAGCCTTCAAAATATTTTTCTAACTAGTAAGTGGCCTAATTGTTAGGAACCTTGAAGAATTTTCTCAAAAAAGTCAAAAAAATAGACCCTGGTCTCATTTTTTTTTCGGCGCAAAAAGTAGTTTTCCAACGTTTTTATTATTTTTTTCGTCCTGCACCCATCTAGATCATCGATTATGGGCTGATAACTGTTGGATCGGGTCTCTGACAAGGTCTATGTTTGTGCAGAATGAGCCAAGGGTCGCAGTTGGTGCTCCTTGGAGGTGTACTAAAGAGGCGCCCAAAACGTCCGTAAAATAGCCAATGCTATAGCCTACGAAAAATAACCAAATTTTGGTCGAAAATAAAAAGCCTTAAAAATTCACGTCTAACTAGTAAGTGGCCTAATTCTATGGAACCTTGAAGATTTTTCCCAAAAAAGTCAAAAAAATAGGCCTCCGACTAAGTTTTATTTTCGGCGCCAAAACTTGTGTTCCAACGGTTTTTATTATTTGTTTTCGTCCTGCACCCCGTAGATTATCGATTATGGGCTAATAACTGTGGGATCGCGTCTCTTGCAAGGTCTATGTCAGTGGAGAATGAGCCATGGGTCGCAATTGGTGCTTCTTGTAGGTGTAGTAAAGAGGTGCCCAAAATGTCTGAAAAATGACCAATGTTATTGCCTACGAAAAATGACCAAAATTTTGGCCAATAATAAAAAGCCATGAAAATTCAAGTCTAACTAGTAATTGGCCAAATTTTAAGTAACCTTGAAGAATTTTCCCAAAAAAGTCGAAAAAACAAGCCCTGGACTCAGTTTTAATTTTTGGCGCCAAAATTAATATTCCAACGGTTTCTATTATTTGTTTATGTCCTGCACCCCCCTAGATCATCGATTATGAGCTGATAACTGTGGGATCGGATCTCTGGAAAGTTCTACGTCAATGGAGAAAGAGCCAAGGGTCGCATATGGTTCTCCTTGGAGGTGTACTAAGGAGGCGCCCAAAACGTCCGAAAAATGACCAATGCTATAGCCGAGGAAAAATGACCAAATTTTGCTCAAAAATAAAAACCCTTCAAAACTAACGTCTAACTAGTAAGTGGCCTAATTTTTAGGAACCTTGAAGATTTTTTCCAAAAAAGTCAAAAAAATTTGCCCCAGACTCAGTTTTTATTTTCAGCGCCAAAACTAGTCTTCCAACTGTTTCTATTATTTGATTTCATTCTGCACACCTCTAGATGATCGATTATCGGCTGATAACTGTTGGATCGGGTCTCTGGCAAGTTCTACGTCAGTGGAGAATGAGCCAAGGGTCGCAGTTGGTGCTCCTTGGAGGTGTACTAAGGACGCGCCCAAAACATCGGAAAAAGGGCCAATGCTATAGCCTACGAAAAATGACCACATTTTGGTTGAAAGAAAAAACCTTCGAAAATTCACGTCTAACTCGTTAGTGCCCTAATTTTGAGGAACTTTGAAGATTTTTCCCCAAAAAGTTGAAAAAATAGGCCCTGGATTTAGTTTTAATTTTAGGCACCAAAACTAGTTTTCCTACGGTATCTATTATTTGTTTTTTTCCTACACCTCCTTAGATCATCAATTATGGGCTGATAACTGTGGGATCGGGTCTCTGGCAAGGTCTATGTCAGTGGAGAATGAGCCAAGAGTTGCAGTTTATGCTCTTTGGAGGTGTACTGTGGAGGTGCCCAAAACGTCTGAAAAATGGCCAATGCTAGCTTACGAAAAATGACCAAAATTTGGCTGAAAATAAAAAGCCTTGAAAATTCACGTCTAACTAGTAAGTGGCCTAATTTTATGGGACCTTGAAGACTTTTCCCAAAAACGTCGAAAAACTAGGCCTCAGACTCAGTTTTTATTTTCATCGTCAAAACTAGTCTTCCAACGGTTTCTATTATTTTGTTTCTTCCTCCACCACTTAGATCATCGATTATGGGCTGATAACAGTGGGATCGAGTCTCTGGCAAGGTCAATGTCAGTGGAGAATGAGCCAAGGGTTGCAGTTTGTGCTCTTTGGAGGTGTAATGAGGAGACGCCCAAAACGTTCGTAAAATGGCCAATGCTATAGCCTACGAAAAATGACCAAAATTTGGCCACAAAATAAAAAGCCTTGAAAATTCACGTCTAACTTTTAAGTGACCTAATTTTGAGTAACCTTGAAGATTTTTCCCAAAAAAGTCGAAAAAATAGGACGCAGACGCAGTTTTTTTTTCGGCGCCTAAACTAGTCTTCCAACGGTTTCTATTATTAGTTTTCTTCCTGCACCCCCCTAGATCATCGATTATGGGCTGATAACTGTGCGATCGGGTCTCTTGCAAGGTCTATGTAAGTGGAGAATGAGCCAAGGGTTGCAGTTTGTGCCCTTTGGACGTGTACTGAATAGGCGCCCAAAACGTCGGAAAAATGGCCAATGTTATAGCCTACGAAAAATGACCAAATTTTGGCCGAAAATAAAAAGCCTTGAAAATTCACGTCTAACTATTAAGTGGCATAATTTTGAGGAACCTTGAATATTTTACCCAAAAATGTCGAAAAAATAGGCCCCAGACTCAATTTTTATTTTCGACGCCAAAACTAGTCTTTCAACTGTTTCTATTATTTGTTTTCTTTCTCCACCACCCTAAATCATCGCTTATGGGCTGATAACTGTGGGATCGGGTCTCTGGTAAGGTCTATGTAAGTGGAGAATGAGCCAAGGGTCGCAGTTTGTGCTCTTTGAAGGTGTACTGAAGATGCGCCAAAACGTCTGAAAAATTGCCAGTGCTATAGCATATGAAAAATGACCAAATTTTGGGCGAAAATAAAAAGACTTGAAAATTCACATCTAATAAGTAAGGTGCCTATTTTTAAGGAACCTTGAAGCTTTTTCCCAAAAAAGTCAAAAAACTAGGCCCCAGACTCAATTTTAATTTTCGCCGCCAAAACTAGTCTTTTAACGGTTTCTATTATTTGTTTTCTTCCTCCACCCCCTAGATCATCGATTATGGTCTAATAACAAGGGTATCAAGTCTCTGGCAACGTCTATTTCAGTGAAGAATGGGCCAAGGGTTGCAGTTTGTGCTCTTTGGAGGTGTACTGATGAGGCGCCCAAAACGTCAGAAAATTGGCCAATGCCATAGCATACGAAAAATAACCGAATTTTTGGCGAAAATAAAAAGCCTTGAAAATTCACGTCTAACTATTAAGTGGCATAATTTTGAGGAACCTTGAATATTTTACCCAAAAATGTTGAAAAAATAGGCCCCAGACTCAATTTTTATTTTCGACGCCAAAACTAGTCTTTCAACGGTTTCTATTATTTGTTTTTTTCCTCCACTACCCTAGATCATCGATTATGGACTGATAACTGTGGGATCGGGTCTCTTGTAAGATCTATAACAGTGGAGAATGAGCCAAGGGTCGAAGTTTGTGCTCTTTGGAGGTGTACTGAGAAAGCGCTAAAACGTCCGAAAAATAGCAAGTGCTAAAGCTTACGAAAAATGACCAAATTTTCGTCGAAAATAAAAAGACTTGAAAATTCATGTCTAATAAGTAAGGGGCATAATTTTAAGGAACCTTGAAGCTTTTTTCCCAAAAAAGTCGAAACACTAGGCCCCGAACTCAGTTTTTATTTTTGCCGCCAAAACTAGTCTTCCAACGGTTTCTATTATTTGTTTTCTTCCTCCACCCCCTAGATCATCGATTATAGTCTGATAACAAGGGCATCGAGTCTCTGGCAAGGTCTATTTTAGTGGAGAATGAGCCAAGGGTTGCAGTTTGTGCTCTTTGGAGGTGTACTAAGAAGGCGCCCAAAACATCCGAAAATTGGCTAATGCCATAGCTTACGAAAAATTACCAAATTTTGGGCGAAAAATAAAAAGCCTTGAAAATTCACGTCTAACTATTAAGTGGCCTAATTTTGAGTAACCTTGAAGATTTTTCCCAAAAAAGTCGAAAAAATAGGTCCCGAACTCAGTTTTTATTTTCGGAGCCAAAACTAGTCTTCCAACGATTCCTATTATTTGTTTTCTTCTTCCACCACCCTAGATCATCGATTATTGGCTGATAACAGTCGGATCGGGTCTCTGACAAAGTCTATGTCAGTGCAGAATGAGCCAAGGGTTGCAGTTTATCCTCTTTGGAGGTGTACTGAGAGGCGCCCAAAACGTCCGAAAAATGGCCAATGCTACCTACGAAAAATGACCAAATTTTGGCCGAAAAATAAAAAGCCTTGAAAATTCACGTCTAACTATTAAGTGGCCTAATTTTGAGTAACCTTGAAGATTTTTTGCTAGAAAGACAAAAAAATAGACCGCGAACTCAGTTTTTATTTTCGGCGCCAAAACTAGTCTTCCAACGGTTTCTATTATTTGTTTTCGTCCAGCACCACCCTAGATGATCGATTATGGGCTGATAACCATGGCATCGAGTCTCTGACAAGGTCTATGTAAATGGAGAATGAGCCAAGGGTCGCAGTTTGTGCTCCTTGAGGTGTACTAAAAAGGCGCCCAAAACGTCTGAAAATTGGCCAATGCTATAGCCTACGAAAATTGGCCAATGCTATACCCTACGAAAATTGGCCAATGCTTTAGCCTACGAAAAATGACCAAATTTTGGCCGAAAATAAAAAATCTTGAAAATGCACGTCAGTGGAGAATGAGCCAAGTTTTGCAGTTTGTGCTTCTTGGAGGTGTACTAAGGAGGCGTCCAAAACGTACCTAAAATGGCCAATGCTTTAGTCAACGAAAAATTACCAAATTTTGGCCGAAAATAAAAAGTCTTGAAAATTCACGTCTAACTAGTAAGTGACCTAATTTTGAAGAACCGTAAAGAATTTTCCTAAAAAAGTCCAAAAAATAGGCCCTGGACTCAGTTTTTGTTTTTGGCTCCAAAACTAGTCTTCCAACGGTTTCTGTTATTTGTTTTCGTCCTGCACCCCCCTAGATCATTGATTATGGGCTGATAATTGTGGCATCGGGTCTCTGGCAAGGTCTATGTCAGTGGAGAATGAGCCAAGTTTCGAAGTTTGTGCTCCATGAAGGTGTATTAAGGAGGCGCCAAAAACGTACCAAAAATGGCCAATGCTATAGCTTACGAAAAATGACCAAATTTTGGCCGAAAATAAAAAGTCTTGAAAATTCACGTCTAACTAGTAAGTGGCCTAATTTTGAGGAACCTTAAATAATTTTCCTAAAAAAGTCCAAAAAATAGGCCTTAGACTCAGTTTTTATTTTTGGCTCCAAAACTAGTCTTGCAACGGTTTCTGTTATTTGTTTTCGTCATGCACCCCCCTAGATCATTGATTATGGGCAGATAATTGTGGCATCGGGTCTCTGGCAAGGTCTATTTCAGTGGAGAAGGAGCCAAGTTTCGCAGTTTGTGCTCCATGAAGGTGTATTAAGGAGGCGCCAAAAACGTACCAAAAATGGCCAATGCTATAGCTTACGAAAAATGACCAAATTTTGGCCGAAAATAAAAAGTCTTGAAAATTCACGTCTAACTAGTAAGTGGCCTAATTTTGAGGAACCTTAAAGAATTTTCCTAAAAAAGTCCAAAAAATAGGCCCTGGACTCAGTTTTTATTTTTGGCTCCAAAACTACTCTTCCATCGGTTTCTTTTATTTATTTTCGTCCTGCACAACCCTACATCATCGATTATGCGCTCATAACTGTTGCATTGGGTCTCTGGAAAGGTTTATGTCAGTGAAGAATGAGCCAAGTTTCGCAGTTTGTGCTCCATGAAGTTGTATTAAGGAGGCGCAAAAAACGTACCAAAAATGGCCAATGCTATAGCTTACGAAAAATGACCAAATTTTAGCCGAAAATAAAAAGTCTTGTAATTCACGTCTAACTAGTGAGTGGCCTAATTTTGAGGAACCTTGAAGAATTTTCCCAAAAAAATCGAAAATTGAGGCCCCGTACTTAGTTTTTATTTTTGGCTCCAAAACTAGTCAGTGGAGAATGAGCCAAGTTTCGCAGTTTGTGCTCCTTGGAGGTGTACGTCCAAAACGTACCAAAAATCGCCAATGCATTATTCAACGAAAAATTACCAAATTTTGGCCGAAAATAAAAAGTCTTGAAAATTCACGTCTAACTAGTAAGTGACCTAATTTTGTGGAACCTTAAAGAATTTTCCTAAAAAAGTGCAAAAAATAGGCTCTGGACTCAGATTTTATTTTTGGCTCCAAAAAAATTCTTCCAACGGTTTCTGTTGTTTGTTTTCGTCCTGCACCCCC